>OY992783.1:29394944-29568860 GCA_963921375.1 Tiliacea citrago
TAGATCATGGTCATGGGCTAAGTGTTTTGTTTCGTACTATTGCAGATATAGATCATGGTCATGGGCTAAGTGTTTTGTTTCGTACTATTGCAGATATAGGTCATGGTCATGGGCTAAGTGTTTTGTTTCGTACTATTGCAGATATAGATCATGGTCATGGGCTAAGTGTTTTGTTTCGTACTATTGCAGATATAGGTTCTGGTCATGGGCTAAGTGTTTTGTTTCGTACTATTGCAGATATAGGTCATGGTCATGGGCTAAGTGTTTTGTTTCGTACTATTGCAGATATACGAGTAGATCATGATCATGGGCTAAGTGTTTTGTTTCGTACTATTGCAGATATAGATCATGGTCATGGGCTAAGTGTTTTGTTTCGTACTATTGCAGATATAGGTCATGGTCATGGGCTAAGTGTTTTGTTTCGTACTATTGCAGATATAGATCATGGTCATGGGCTAAGTGTTTTGTTTCGTACTATTGCAGATACACGAGTAGATCATGATCATGGGCTAAGTGTTTTGTTTCGTACTATTGCAGATATAGATCATGGTCATGGGCTAAGTGTTTTGTTTAGTACTATTGCAGATATAGATCATGGTCATGGGCTAAGTGTTTTGTTTCGTACTATTGCAGATATAGGTTCTGGTCATGGGCTAAGTGTTTTGTTTCGTACTATTGCAGATATAGGTCATGGTCATGGGCTAAGTGTTTTGTTTCGTACTATTGCAGATATACGAGTAGATCATGATCATGGGCTAAGTGTTTTGTTTCGTACTATTGCAGATATACGAGTAGATCATGATCATGGGCTAAGTGTTTTGTTTCGTACTATTGCAGATATAGATCATGGTCATGGGCTAAGTGTTTTGTTTCGTACTATTGCAGATACACGAGTAGATCATGATCATGGGCTAAGTGTTTTGTTTCGTACTATTGCAGATATAGATCATGGTCATGGGCTAAGTGTTTTGTTTAGTACTATTGCAGATATAGATCATGGTCATGGGCTAAGTGTTTTGTTTCGTACTATTGCAGATATAGGTTCTGGTCATGGGCTAAGTGTTTTGTTTCGTACTATTGCAGATATAGGTCATGGTCATGGGCTAAGTGTTTTGTTTCGTACTATTGCAGATATACGAGTAGATCATGATCATGGGCTAAGTGTTTTGTTTCGTACTATTGCAGATATAGATCATGGTCATGGGCTAAGTGTTTTGTTTCGTACTATTGCAGATATAGGTTCTGGTCATGGGCTAAGTGTTTTGTTTCGTACTATTGCAGATATAGTTCATGGTCATGGGCTAAGTGTTTTGTTTAGTACTATTGCAGATATAGATCATGGTCATGGGCTAAGTGTTTTGTTTAGTACTATTGCAGATATACGAGTAGATCATGATCATGGGCTAAGTGTTTTGTTTCGTACTATTGCAGATATAGATCATGGTCATGGGCTAAGTGTTTTGTTTCGTACTATTGCAGATACACGAGTAGATCATGATCATGGGCTAAGTGTTTTGTTTCGTACTATTGCAGATATAGATCATGGTCATGGGCTAAGTGTTTTGTTTAGTACTATTGCAGATATAGATCATGGTCATGGGCTAAGTGTTTTGTTTCGTACTATTGCAGATATAGGTTCTGGTCATGGGCTAAGTGTTTTGTTTCGTACTATTGCAGATATAGGTCATGGTCATGGGCTAAGTGTTTTGTTTCGTACTATTGCAGATATACGAGTAGATCATGATCATGGGCTAAGTGTTTTGTTTCGTACTATTGCAGATATAGGAGTAGATCATGATCATGGGCTAAGTGTTTTGTTTCGTACTATTGCAGATATAGATCATGGTCATGGGCTAAGTGTTTTGTTTCGTACTATTGCAGATACACGAGTAGATCATGATCATGGGCTAAGTGTTTTGTTTCGTACTATTGCAGATATAGATCATGGTCATGGGCTAAGTGTTTTGTTTAGTACTATTGCAGATATAGATCATGGTCATGGGCTAAGTGTTTTGTTTCGTACTATTGCAGATATAGGTTCTGGTCATGGGCTAAGTGTTTTGTTTCGTACTATTGCAGATATAGGTCATGGTCATGGGCTAAGTGTTTTGTTTCGTACTATTGCAGATATACGAGTAGATCATGATCATGGGCTAAGTGTTTTGTTTCGTACTATTGCAGATATAGATCATGGTCATGGGCTAAGTGTTTTGTTTCGTACTATTGCAGATATAGGTTCTGGTCATGGGCTAAGTGTTTTGTTTCGTACTATTGCAGATATAGATCATGGTCATGGGCTAAGTGTTTTGTTTAGTATTATTGCAGATATAGATCATGGTCATGGGCTAAGTGTTTTGTTTAGTACTATTGCAGATATACGAGTAGATCATGATCATGGGCTAAGTGTTTTGTTTCGTACTATTGCAGATATAGATCATGGTCATGGGCTAAGTGTTTTGTTTCGTACTATTGCAGATATAGATCATGGTCATGGGCTAAGTGTTTTGTTTCGTACTATTGCAGATATAGATCATGGTCATGGGCTAAGTGTTTTGTTTAGTACTATTGCAGATATACGAGTAGATCATGATCATGGGCTAAGTGTTTTGTTTCGTACTATTGCAGATATAGATCATGGTCATGGGCTAAGTGTTTTGTTTAGTACTATTGCAGATATACGAGTAGATCATGATCATGGGCTAAGTGTTTTGTTTCGTACTATTGCAGATATAGATCATGGTCATGGGCTAAGTGTTTTGTTTCGTACTATTGCAGATATAGGTTCTGGTCATGGGCTAAGTGTTTTGTTTCGTACTATTGCAGATTTAGATCATGGTCATGGGCTAAGTGTTTTGTTTAGTACTATTGCAGATATAGATCATGGTCATGGGCTAAGTGTTTTGTTTAGTACTATTGCAGATATACGAGTAGATCATGATCATGGGCTAAGTGTTTTGTTTCGTACTATTGCAGATATAGATCATGGTCATGGGCTAAGTGTTTTGTTTAGTACTATTGCAGATATAGATCATGGTCATGGGCTAAGTGTTTTGTTTAGTACTATTGCAGATATACGAGTAGATCATGATCATGGGCTAAGTGTTTTGTTTCGTACTATTGCAGATATAGATCATGGTCATGGGCTAAGTGTTTTGTTTAGTACTATTGCAGATATAGATCATGGTCATGGGCTAAGTGTTTTGTTTAGTACTATTGCAGATATACGAGTAGATCATGATCATGGGCTAAGTGTTTTGTTTCGTACTATTGCAGATATAGATCATGGTCATGGGCTAAGTGTTTTGTTTAGTACTATTGCAGATATAGATCATGGTCATGGGCTAAGTGTTTTGTTTAGTACTATTGCAGATATACGAGTAGATCATGATCATGGGCTAAGTGTTTTGTTTCGTACTATTGCAGATATAGATCATGGTCATGGGCTAAGTGTTTTGTTTCGTACTATTGCAGATATAGATCATGGTCATGGGCTAAGTGTTTTGTTTCGTACTATTGCAGATATAGATCATGGTCATGGGCTAAGTGTTTTGTTTCGTACTATTGCAGATATAGATCATGGTCATGGGCTAAGTGTTTTGTTTAGTACTATTGCAGATATAGATCATGGTCATGGGCTAAGTGTTTTGTTTAGTACTATTGCAGATATACGAGTAGATCATGATCATGGGCTAAGTGTTTTGTTTCGTACTATTGCAGATATAGATCATGGTCATGGGCTAAGTGTTTTGTTTAGTACTATTGCAGATATACGAGTAGATCATGATCATGGGCTAAGTGTTTTGATTCGTACTATTGCAGATATAGATCATGGTCATGGGCTAAGTGTTTTGTTTAGTACTATTGCAGATATAGATCATGGTCATGGGCTAAGTGTTTTGTTTAGTACTATTGCAGATATACGAGTAGATCATGATCATGGGCTAAGTGTTTTGTTTCGTACTATTGCAGATATAGATCATGGTCATGGGCTAAGTGTTTTGTTTAGTACTATTGCAGATATACGAGTAGATCATGATCATGGGCTAAGTGTTTTGATTCGTACTATTGCAGATATAGATCATGGTCATGGGCTAAGTGTTTTGTTTCGTACTATTGCAGATATAGATCATGGTCATGGGCTAAGTGTTTTGTTTAGTACTATTGCAGATATAGATCATGGTCATGGGCTAAGTGTTTTGTTTAGTACTATTGCAGATATACGAGTAGATCATGATCATGGGCTAAGTGTTTTGTTTCGTACTATTGCAGATATAGATCATGGTCATGGGCTAAGTGTTTTGTTTCGTACTATTGCAGATATAGATCATGGTCATGGGCTAAGTGTTTTGTTTCGTACTATTGCAGATATAGATCATGGTCATGGGCTAAGTGTTTTGTTTCGTACTATTGCAGATATAGATCATGGTCATGGGCTAAGTAGTTTAAATAGCTAATAAGTATTTTACGGTTGCGCAAAAACATAACACACAAGCAATCATGCAATATGTGTTGCATTTTACAAGTTGACTCGTAAATACATGCCTTCGACTATGGCTGAAACGAGCGGGAATTATCAAAACAACATTACGCCTGTTGCATTCGAAGGGGTAGGCAGAACTATGTTTACAGTGCCTAAACCTATTTTTATTATTAAAGTATTTAGAAAAATTGCTCAGTTCGGTGAGTAGTGAGCGCTCGGTTCGCCAATCTGAGGGATAAAATAAATCCGCCTCTTTAGCTGGGGGCGCGGGCGGCGCCGCGCGGAGGCTGCGCGCGACAGCTGTTCGCGGCAAAATCCCAAAAATAAACCTCGTCTCATTATCCCGCCCGCGCCCCCCGCACAACACCGCACCGCGCGCGTCACCTGTGCGCTCTCCTTCGTACATGCATTCTATTTTTTTTTTGTCCGACAGCGGGTGCTCGTTTTGTTTGAATTTGTGTATAATGACGAGTTTAGATTTGATGGATTATGTTACTAATGTACACAGTACATACGTATACATACTTTATGCAATATGCAAATTCGTATTGTTGCATTCGCGCGCCTCCTCTGAATGCAACCAAGTTGTGATTTCGTCTGCAGGGTATTAGTTACTATTCCGAATATAAACTAACAGCTATACTTATGAAGCCCTAGCCTTTGCACACGACCTGCGTGTATTAAATTTTTTTTTCAATGGGTACGAGTACAAATAGCCAGGATGAAAACTAGTGCGTCATTCTCCAGGTTCCAGTCTACCTGACTGTCAAATTTCATAACGATCGGTTCAATACTTGAGGCGTTAAAATAACAGATAGACAGAGTTACTTTTGCATTTTAATAGGTTTAGGTTTGGATAGTTATTAGTACTTATTCATTATCTAGTCTCTGTTTTATATGTATTTACTGAAGCGTCATTTGCACGCCAATATTGTTTTAGGCAAATTAATAGGACATTTCGGAATTATTTATTACCTTGCAACATGGACATAATAATTGTTTATAAAATAAGTTTGTTGCGATTATCAGTCAAACTTCCTACTCGTATATTGAGTACGGCAGGGTATGCACTTTGATAAGTCATAGCCATTATAACCTTGGGTTCTTTCTTGGGATAAAACGTGTTTTGTATTGAGGGCAGCTTCCCTATATGATTGTATTGTCAGTACCTACAGTTTTTTTTCAATGTTCCTCCTTATTGTAATCGCACTGGCAGATGTCGAGGGCGCACAAAAAATGTATACAGCTGGCATATAATGCGCACCGCTCGGCGCGGCGGCGCTCGGATTCTACAAATACGGATTTGAATCCTTAACTTTTTGAATTCATCCTCCATTTCACGAGCTCTTTGGTGCACTAATCGACCGGCTCCGGCAGACGACGAGGCAGCGCCCTTGACAGATTTGGAAACGTAACGTAAACGATGAGCGGTGAGCCCGATTATTTGCAGTCCGTTGCAGAATACTTACAAGATGCATCGCGCGGAGCACGGGGCGACGTGCGAGCGGGGGGGGGGGGTCGCCGGGTGTCCGAAACCTTACGAGAGATAAGAATGCAGGGGCGGCGCGCGGCAGCTGCGCGTGCGCGGAATGTTCACCTGCCACCTGCGCCCGGCTAGGGCTCCACCGCGCGCCGTACTGCACCGTGCACTGTACAGCAAAATATATACCGTGGCATTTTAATCGTCTTACAACGGCAGCCCACTTCATGTATCCAATGACTACTAATCATTCATAAAAGTAAAAATAATATTTATTAACATTTGAATAATCAAAAAATAAAAATAAATATCCATTATGACGCATGACGTAATTTCAAACACCCTGTTACGAGCCTTGCGTTCCATGGGCAGCGCGGAATCGAGCGCAAGGCTCGCACCGCGCTCATAACAGGATGTTACAAACTACATCATGCGTCATAAATTCATAATGAACAATGTAAAAAAATAAATCAAATGCCAATAAATATTTTTTTTACTTTCATGAATGATTAGTAGTCATTGGATACATGAAGTGGGCTGCCGTTGTTAGGACGATTAAAATGCCGCGCTGTATATTGACACGCGGTGCGACCAGGTGCGTCCAGCGATCGTTACTACTTTAGTGCTCGCTCGGGATGGACAGCTCACTTCACCATGTTGTCACGGGGATACTCTTATAGAATACGGCCGAAGTATACGCGGGCGCGAGCACCGCTACGTCTCGTAACTAAGGCGGCTGGAGAAATGAGTAATTACGATATTTGTTACTGAAATAAAAGGAACATGTATGTCTGTTTATTTCAACTTTAAGTAGGTACAGTTGCGTCGATTGAGTGACAGACAACGCTCGACCCACCAACATAAGCAAAAGATACCACTATTTGCAGCGGCAGATGGTGGTTATATCATCAACATATACTAACTGGAAACAATAAGTAATAGTGAAACTAATACCAAAATAAAACTACCAAATGAAAAAAGTATCACGTAAATCGGCAGTAATCAAGGAAATATCGATGAACATACATAAAGAATATCAAATCAAATAATTTATTTTTGCAAACTAGGGTAATTAGTACATACTTGGATGTTTTCTTAAAATGTGGTCCTCCATATTCTACCGTCTCATGGGCATGCAAATAACATTCAATTTCAAAATTAAACAAAAATTCTACTACATACTCGTATCGAAGAAATATTTACGTCAAATCATGAGAATTCAAAAAAAATAAAATACAGAATAATATGAGTAGGGACATTTTTACAGTAATGTTAAACAAATTATAAAGTAGTAGCGGCGCGCCCCGGCTTCGCGCGGGTGTTTTAACTAAATATTGTAATACACACACCCACGCATACCATACCCTTCTATTTGCGTCGGATTACTAAAAAAGAATGTTTTAATATTATTTATTTTTTAATAAGTTTTTTTTTTTCTTATTTTTGTAAAAAGATCATTTATACAAATCAAAAGCCATTCAATTTATTGAGTCAGCGCTTCCCTGTTAAGGATATTTGACGTTGTTTTATTTTGTGGCAGCAAAATAAATTGATTTTCAGGAGCACCGACCCGCGATAGGCCAACATACAGTTGGCCATAAGTAAAACATTCTTTTCGTAGGTCGATCCCTACTAATTCGAAGGTTTGGCCTTGGGACTTGTTAATAGTTAAGGCGAAAGATTGGCAAATCAGTTGGGATCATCGGTATCCTCGGCATATGAGCTAGTTGACCAGCTGCTGGACCGGTGATAATGGTCGCTACAATTAAATTATCCTTCAATTCTTTAATAAGCAGCCTCGTCCCATTGCACATGCTCGGAGGACTTAAATTTCTCAAAAACATGATGAAAGGACGTCAATTCATGTGGTGACAGTCCAGGGTTTAGACAATTTAAAAATTCCTGTGGGTAATGGACTGCGTCTTCGATATTAGTTACAGTGTCGATCGATTTGTAATTGTTTATTTGGCCGGGGGCTTATTGAATAATCAAATTGTTTATTTCGTTGACCGTATCATTTGTAATTGTTTCTTTGGCCGGGGGCTTATTGCATAATCAAATTGTTTATTTCGTTGACCGTATCATTCCTAGGTGTCACTATTTCCCTAGAACACAACCAACGAAAATCCTTTTCGTTCAAATTTTCAATGTCTGCATCCTATTAAAATTTCTAAATTAAGGACTAGTTTGCCTAGAGACTCATCCAAAAGGATAATTCCTTCCCCAAGTTTCAGTAGTTGTTGTGGGAAATCACTATCTGTGATTCCATGAAGATGAGCTCTATATATTCGTCCGTAATTTTAATTTTTAATCGAAGTCCATAAGTGAGACGATTTCAAGCATGCTTTGATGATATCTGCTCGCGTACCTCTGTTAATGACAGGAAGTCTGTCGGAAATCTCCAGCAAATACAAAAGTAATCCCGCCCATGAGAGCAGAGGAGTTTCTAATATCTTTTAAGGTTCTGTCCACGGCCTCTATATGTGCTCTATGGCTCATGGTGCATTCATCCCACATGATCAATGAGGAGTCTTGTAGTAATTTACCAAGAGGCCTTTTTGCGGATGGAACATATAGATTGTTGCTCAAGATTTACAGATAGCGGAAGTTTAAACGTAGAATGAGCAGTTTTCCCATCCGTTAAGAGAGTTGCAGCAATTCCTGATGAAGCAACTGCTATCGCTATCTTTCCTGATACGTCTTATCTTAGCAAGTATCAAATTTGCAAAAAACGCCTTCCCAATGCCACCTGGAGCATCAAAAAAAAAATTTTCGTTTGCCGAGCATGGTGAGCGGCTACCACGCAACTTTTTTCTAATACTTACATTTTTAAATTCGTGATATCTTTCGAATGGAATGTCCGAATTGAATAATTCAAAAAGTTATATAAAGGTATTGAAGCAGTTTAAAAAAAGATGTTGTAACAAAAATTGAAAAGAGTATGCTTAGGTGGTTTGGTCATGTTGAGAGGATGAGTGAAAGGCGACTAACAAAAGGTATTTATAAAGCAGAGGTGAGTGGAAACGCCGGGAGGACGCCCTAGGAGGACATATAGTGACCAAATTAGTGATGTTCTTCAGAAAGGTCAGGTGCGTAGTACTCGCAATCGGCGTGCGTGTATGACCAGATGTATGAACGTACGCGAAGCAAAAGGAGTATGTAAGGAGCGTAGCAGGTGGCGTTCTATAGTTTCTGCCTACCCCCATGGGAAGGCGTGAGTTATGTAATGTAATAAAGCAGTCGTGAATAAAAAGTAATTCATTTTGATATGGATTAACACCAAGATACAAATAAAGAGCCTTTTCTAACGGCGGCATTTCAACTAAATTTTTAAAATAAAACCACTTATTGTGGCATAACTATAGTTAGAATAGTTGTAGTTATAATAGACATGCTGTAGCGACACTTTTTGTAAATAATGATGTGTTCTGCGATGTAAAGAATATTTTAGGTAATTTTTTTACACCTTGGGTTACATTATTGGAGTTTTGGATTCCTTATTTGATATTATTGGATCCCTAACTTTTTTGAAAATATAATATAGACATGTCACCCGCAGATAGTGTAGCTTCCCAACAGTGAAAGAATTTTTCAAATCGGTTCATTAGTTTCGGAGCCTATTCAATGCAAACAAACAAACAATCAAATCTTTCCTCTTTAAAATATTAGTATAGATGTCAAAGTGTCAATAAGAATAAAAAGTGTCAGAATAGGAACATGTATGTCAATCTTATTAATAGTTTATAAATCAGGTTTTTTTAAGCTCGAAAAACTAAAATTGTTCGAACAGTATATTACTATCAGATTCTTGAATGACTCGTATACGTAATGAGATGGTCAGAAGCGGCTACACAAGCTATTAAAATTACTCTTTTATGTGATATAATGTCTTTTTAGTATATTTTTGACAAATTTTAGCAATAAGCAGTTTGTGTTGATCCCAACACAAAATTCAGATCTATGTATAGGATGCGCTCCTTTGTTCATGAAAATAAAATGAGTCGGATCGTAAAGTGTGAAGGATTCGCGTGGTAGGTAGGCAGGGTTGGAAATCAGTGGGCTGCTCGGGCTTGCGGCAGGTGCGCACTGCGCAGGCGCACCTGCCGCCGGCCGCGTATATAGCGCGCGCGCGCCCGGCCCGCGCACTGCCGCGTCCGCAGCCGCTACCGACAGTCGATACTCGTGCTAGTGCTGTGTCTGTGTCTGTGTCTGTGCAAGATGATCATCTGCCTGTCCGGGTTCGTGATTGCTGGGTTGGTGTCTCTTGCTTATTAGTTCCACTGTTGATATTTGAGTGGGTGTCGGCAACCGGCTCCGGCTGACGAACACTCATCAGCTGCGTAGCTGTCATGTAGGCCTACTCTTGCTGATCACATTAAGGTGCGCTTCCAGCAGAGATGTGTGAGTTGTTTAGTTAACAACACTAGCTTAGCTCAAGCTACGAAAAGAAGTGTTATTTGTTAGTTTCACTCACTAAGGGACACTCTTAGTTCAACATTTTACCAATAAATTGAATAACAATTTCATTCCATCAGCAGTCGTCAAAACAATCAATAATAGTAACTTTGTTTACATATTTATTTTCTGAATATTTCTGTTTGTTCACTATCATAACTGCGGTCCCGAAATAGATTTTGTGACTGGGACTTAAATAATAACCTGTTTACTAATAAACAAATAAATATAGATATGTAGGTTTTTTGACTTACGTATTGTTCCACGTTTTGGATTTTGGACAAAAAAAATAAGCATCTGCAGCCAAACTAAGCCAAAGTAAAAAGTGTTTCGACTGTGTGCTAGCTGCTAATGTGCTCGAAGTAGTTTTGTATCGTTATGAATGACAAGCTTCATCAACCTTAGTGATCCTGTCAGTACTCACATTATAACTTATCCAGTGTTCAATATGAGGTTAAATAAATAGTTGAATGTGAACATTGTACCAATTGTTGCGGAGCTGGCAATGAAGAGTAGTATTATTGTTGTTGTTTGTAATAATGTAGGTCGTGTGGCGTGTACTTATGAGCTGTTGTTGGTTGCAGAACATCACCCACGTCGGTACCGATCTCTGTGCGCAATGATATTGTAAGTACTATATTTTTTTCCACAGTTTTTGTTAGTTTGTTTTATAATAACCTATCCACGTTAATATGTTGTCGTATCTCAGGTCGACTGCATCGCGTGCATGTGTGCGCCGGGGTCAAAGTGAATAGGCTAGCGAAACTGTGCCGCGGAAGGTATATCGAACCACGGTCTAGATAACGTTGGCCCAAAAAATATAAAATCATCAAATCAATTTTCAAATCGATAGCCATCACGTCTGCTGAGTTTCGCTAGGAAATTAAATTTGCGAGGGTCTACAGATGGGAACCTAGGTCATTCATTATAAAATAGTGTACATTGTATACATCTGGTTCTATGTTAAAATCTGTACTCAAGTATATTTTTATAACCCTGTCTCTTAAACTAGGTAAACCTGTATCTTAAGAGACAGCAGATCGGTGAAGGTGTGGTCTGTTGCAGGGTGTGGTGGAGCGCCTGGGCGTGAGCGTGGGCGGCTGCGAGCGCATGCTGGGCGTGGGCGCGCGCTACTCGCCGCACCACCACCAGCTGCTGCAGCACTTCGGGGGCGCGGGCGCGGGCGCGGGCGCGGGCCCGGGCGCGGGCCGCTCCAGCAGCTCGTCGGCCGAGTCCGTGTCGTCGCACAGCGCGTCGCCGCCGCCGCGCGGGCCGGGGCGCGCGGGCGCGGGCCGCAGCTCGCGCGTGCGCACGCTGTACGCGTGCTTGGGCGAGAGCGAGGGCGAGCTGTCGTTCGAGCCCAACCAGATCGTCACCAACGTGGCGGCGTCGGGCGAGCCGGGCTGGCTGCGCGGCACGCTCAACGGCAAGACCGGGCTCGTGCCCGAGAACTACGTGGAGCCGCTGCCCTGACCGGGCTCGTGCCCGAGAACTACGTGGAGCCGCTGCCCTGACCGGGCTCGTGCCCGAGAACTACGAGGAGCCGCTGCCCCGACCGAGGCCGCACCCTCACACACCAAATATCATATCGTAGTGTTATGTTGTTGATTCTTTTGTACGTATTTGTATATTTTGTACGTATTTGTATATTTTGTACATTGTAAATAAGAGTTTGTTGATATTTTAACTATTTATATTATACTTTGTTGTGAATTTTGTACCAAATATACTATGTATGACGTATTATTATGCGACATCCGCTCGTGGATTTTAATGATAAAGATAAAGACTAATTTGAACGAAAATCTGTTTTTATTTATTCCCTAAACATTACATGTACATAGATGAGGCATAGTCGTGAGCACGTTGGAAACTAAATATGACAAGCGTTACATCGTATGCGACACATTACATTACGACAGTTCAAACTGCACGAGCGAGGCGCCCCCCCCGCGCCGCGCCGGGCATTGCCACTTGCTGCTTCGGCTGACTCCTGGTAGTCCAACGATCTCTCTTGTGTACAGAGAAGATCATGATAATATATTTAATGATGTTTTGTCTAAAACACCATATTCTCGCACAAGTCCAGTACCGGCCACCGCCACGACTGACACAAGTCCGGTATCGGCCACGTTCACGACTGACACAAGTCCGGTATCGGCCACAACCACGACTGACACAAGTCTTGTATCGGCCACGTTCACGACTGACACAAGTCCGGTATCGGCCACAGCCACGACTGACACAAGTCTGGTATCGGCCACGTTCACGACTGACACAAGTCCGGTATCGGCCACAGCCACGACTGACACAAGTCTGGTATCGGCCACGTTCACGACTGACACAAGTCCGGTATCGGCCACAGCCACGACTGACACAAGTCTGGTATCGGCCACGTTCACGACTGACACAAGTCCGGTATCGGCCACAGCCACGACTGACACAAGTCTGGTATCGGCCACGTTCACGACTGACACAAGTCCGGTATCGGCCACAACCACGACTGACACAAGTCTGGTATCGGCCACGTTCACGACTGACACAAGTCCGGTATCGGCCACAGCCACGACTGACACAAGTCCGGTATCGGCCACTGACACAACTGACACGAGATATTTTACTTCATCAATGCTCTTACAAATCACGTCGGCGAGGTCCTCCTCGGCTCACTCCCGAACATTCGCGACACCGCATTGTCGCTGGCGAGTCCCGCGAGGCGCCCCCCGCACCCCCGCACACGATTAGCTGCGCGCGTCTCCCCACGCCGCGCCCCCCGCGCCCCCCGACCCCGCCGCCAGCCGCTCCAGCTGGCGCGCCTCGCCCGCGCGCACCACGCGCAGCAGCGCCGAGTACTTGTCGTGCAGCGCGCGCAGCCGCGCCGCGCCCTCCTCGGCCGCGTGGCGCGCGGCGCGCTTCAGCTCCGCCACCGACGCCTCGCGCGCCGCCAGCGCCGCCTCCAGCTCGTGCGCGCGCGCCGCCGCCGCCTCCGCGCGCGCCGCGCTGGCCTCGGCCTCGGCCTCCGCGCGCGCCCACGCCGCCCGCAGCGCGCGCTCGTCGGCCGGCGGCGGCGCCGCGCCCGGGCCGCGCGCCGCCGCGCCCAGCCGCGCCTCGCGCTCCGCCAGCACCAGCAGCTCGCGCCGCAGCCGCCGCACGTGCTCGGCGCGCCGCTCGGCCGCCAGCGCGGCCCGCGCCAGCGCCTCCACGTGGCGCGCCGCCTCGAAGGACTCGCCGCGCGTGCGCTGCAGCTCAGCCGCGTCCAGCGCGCGCTGCGCCTCCGCCTCGCACAGCGCGGCCTCGGCCCGCAGGCGCGCGGCGCGCTCGTCGGCCAGCTCGGCCTCGAGCGCGGCGCAGGCGGGCGCGGGCGCGGGCGCGGGCGCGGGCGGCGCCTGGCGCAGCTCGGCGCGCTCGCGCGTGGCCGCCCGCAGCCGCTCGTGCAGCGCCGCGTTCTGCAGCTCGAGCGCGCGCATGTGCCGACAGCGGCCCAGCAGGCGCCGGTTGCGCTCGGCGTGCGCGTCGCGGCGCCAGCGCTCGTACATGAGCTGCGCGTGCGCCAGCGCCAGCTGCTCGGCGAGGTCGGCTCCGCCG
This sequence comes from Tiliacea citrago, assembly GCA_963921375.1. NCBI lineage: Eukaryota > Metazoa > Arthropoda > Insecta > Lepidoptera > Noctuidae > Tiliacea > Tiliacea citrago. The sequence continues at coordinate 29,408,945 of OY992783.1, forward strand.
CGCGTCGCTCGCCCCGCGTACAGCTCCGCCATGTACGCGTCCAGTCTCTCGCACGGCTGACTCGACTCGCCACACTACGAGCGATCATTCAATTCGATTATTTATTTATTTCCGACGTCTTCAAAACCGGCCAAGTGCGTATGCACGCACAATGAAGGGTTCCATAGTTGGGATGAGTTTATCCCAAACACACTGAATATTGTAGTTGACAAACATGTTATCCCATACATTCAACACGTCACGGTCAATCCTCCAACTGCAAATGTAATTTGGTCGACTATTACTCGTTAACCTACTTAACTGAGACAGTTTTCCTTTTAATTTTGTTATATATGTATTATGCCATGAATTATTTCACATATCCAAAACCAACCATTTAGCTGGCAGAGGGGCCTAATATTACGCAAACGAATCCCTAAACCGAACAATGATTTTCACAGCCCCTCACTATTTTTTAACTACCTATCCAACGATACCCCACATCATGCGATAGACGAGAAAATAGTAGATTATGTCATAAGGGACCAAAATAATTTATTGAGGGCGAGAGCGATTGTTTGAATCCCGAGCGAAGCGAAGAATTCTAGAATAGAATCCTAAGCATAGCGAAGGATTCAAAGTACGTTGCTTGAGGTTAAATAATTTTGGTACCGTGTGGCACACTCTGCTTTTTATTTTATTTCTTAAGAAAACTTACAGCTAGGATACGGTAGTTGACAGTTAGTGAAAAAAGGCCAATTAAAAGTTTTCACTGACAATATTAGGGTAGCATAAGAAACAGCAGACAGACAAACGAAAGCAAGAATAAGTTATAAGCACTCGGAGAGAGTTAAGAAAAGACTGAACAGATTTTAGTGATTTTCAAAGAAGTTTTTACACAATATTTTTTTAAGTTTAGGAACACTGGTGGAGAATAAATCAAGATCATCAACACTGACACATCGAGTTGTATGCCCTGCTAGCTCTTATCATATACGAGTTTTGTCGATATATACACCGCACTGAGGGAACATACAGAGGTTTATTTATTTATTTATTTAACCATTTATGTACACACATTATAAACATACAAGAAGAAAGGAACAGAAAAATACGTACAAAGGTGATGCTTATTTCTAAAGAAATCTCTTCCAGCATACCTGCGATAGGAAAGTCGATAGAGATGTAGACACCGTGTGTAAGAGTAGAAGAGAAAATAGAATACATATAATCAAAAACAATTTACTTAATAAAACTAAACAAATAATATACTAATATACATACACACAAATACATACTTCTAAAATAAATATCACTAGAATATTAATTATAATTCTATTAAAATAATAAAAACATACGCAACTATGACGAAGTGGAAAGATTCCTTCCTTATTCCTTAAGGTGAAGGATGGTACACGCAGCCCAATTTTGCTCATCAATTCAGAACATTGAACCATTTGCCAAATTGAACAAGAATACCATGTCGGAAATTTTTCTTCGCTCAATTAGTGGAAGAATGTGAAACTTCCTGCAGCGGCTGTAATAATTAGGCAAATAGGTTTTGGATCTATACTGAATGTACCTTAAGCACCTCTTTTGAATACTTTCGATGCGATTGACGTAAGTGTTATAAACGGGATTCCATACTGGTGAGCAGTATTCGAGATGACTGCGTACAAAAGCACAATAAAGAATTTTGAGTGTTTTGATATTATTGAAATCGGCTGATGTCCTCAAAATGAAACCTAGCACCTTAGAAGCTTTTTTAATAATATTATCGATGTGTGTGTCAAAAAGAAGTTTCGAGTCAAAAGTGACGCCCAAGTCTCTAATCGTATTAACTCTGGCAATTGAAGTGTTGGCTAGCTTGTAATCGTAAAGAATAGGTTTAGGTTTACGAGTGAAGGTACATGTATAACACTTAGAGACATTTAGATCCAAGCGGTTGGCAGTACAAAACTCTTGGAATTTGTCCAGATCACGCTGGACACGTTCAGCATCTTCATAAGTTCTGATTTCACTTAGAATCTTCATGTCGTCCGCAAACAAAAGAACTGTTGAGTTGGAGAAACATGAAGAGACGTCATTGATGAAGATGTTGAACAACAAGGGTCCCAAAAGCGATCCCTGCGGAATCCCTGAGGGGGTAATCATAGTTCTCGATGTGTATCCATTAAGAACAACCGTTTGACATCTGTTGGCCACGTAAGACGAGAACCACCTGAAGAGATTTCCACTGATACCTATAGCCAATAGCTTACGCAGAAGTATAGCATGATCCAAACGATCAAAACATTTGCTGTAATCCGTGTAGATTACATCTACTTGTGTGCGATGGGCCACACATTCAGTCGAGTAGTCACCACAAAGAATGAGATTGGTAGTTGTGGATCGGCCTCGCAGGAAACCATGTTGGCGGTCACTGATGCTTAGTTTAAGACAAGCATAAAGCTGCTTGTATATTATTTTTTCCATCGCAAAAATGCATAGTTTGGATATGGGCCTGTAGTTTTCCACGAGGTCTCTAGGCCCTTTTTTCATCCCTCTCTATGAGAAAAATAAATAAAAGATGCTTTTAGTAGTGACGCAAATTGATATTTACATAACCAAATTACAAAATATTAATTTTAATCCTAAAATTTTGAAAAAAATACAGAAAATAGTTCTTTACTTAAGATTACAGGAAAACCTATAAGAAGTCTGTGATCTTAAAATAACATGTTAAATCACTCAATATTGTGCATACTAAATTACAATTGCAGTTGGAATGTATGGGGGATCATGTTTTTCAACTACAATATTAAGTTTGTTCTTGGGATAAATTCATTCCAACTACGGAACCCTTCATTGTGCGTGGTCCTACATGCACTTGGCCGGTTTTTTTAAAGCATTTACCATTTTGTAAATAAATCAGATTTGAATTTTATTCTTGTCTCATTACCCCTCACTGTGGCCAAGACACCTTTAGCCATCTCTGATCAGTCTCGTGAGTCTGCGCGACTGGCAGTGAATTTACCCTTCCCAAACCTGGAAATCCTGTCTACTATCCGTCTGTAACCTTAAGTTGCATGGTGCAGACATCCTGAACTTATTTATATATTTATTTATCACATACTAGGTATATGATAGGTTAGGGCTTGTGGTCGTAGGGACTGTTAGGCTTGTGGTCGTAGGGACTGTTAGGCTTGTGATCGTAGGGACTGTTAGGCTTGTGGTCGTAGGGACTGTTAGGCTTGTAGGTCTGTGTAGGTTCCCTTAACTTATCATACATATATTTCATGTACTGTTACACCCTTACCAATATTTCGGCCTTTTGTGACGTTTGTTAAGGGTGGACGTACAATAAATTCTTAATACATTAACTAACTATATCACTATTTTTTTTAAACTTATAATATTTAATATTGTCAGATGTCTTATCCTAACAGCAATTGTAAGAATTCGTGCCGCCTGTGGTACAGGTTCATCCTAGTCCAGGCATCAAATTTTGTGATACCTACATTATTCCTAAGATTTATAATGTATTTGAACAATTATAAATTTGAATAAATATTTATTATTATACAATTGAAGGGTACAGGGGAAAAACATGCTATGTCACATTTTTATGTTTTTTGAACTGGCAATGCCATTGTGAAGTGTAAATTTGGTAGAACGAAACGCCAAAACACACTTTGCAGTAACATGCTTAGTCACTGAGTAATATTCATAGTAAAATATTGATACAGTGCAATAACAAGCAATGTCCAACTCGTACAGGAGAAAAATAAGCATTGTCCATCGTTGATGTCGTCTTGTTTTTTGAGGTTATTTTGTTCGTCCGTTCGTCTTATTGTGTTGTGTCGCGTGTGTTTAATATTATATTTTTATTGAAAATGTCGTCAGAAGAAGAAAACGAGGTTAATTTGAAGCAACCAACCAAAAAACGTAAACTTTACGGTCGATTGTCGGATGTTAATAAAAAGATTAGACTTCAAAGTCATGAAACTGGTCCAAATTGTGATTGCAAGAGATACAAGTGTTTTGAAGCTGTGAATGAGAAACAGAGGGCTAGAATTTTGAAGGATTTCAACCTGTTTCCGTCTAGGGATAAACAAAACCTTTATTTAAGTGGTCTAATAAGTGTTTTGGAAATTCAAAGAAGACGACGTAGAAAAGAAGAACCTGAAGCTAAGTTACATACAGCAAATTACGCTTACAGAGTGAGAGTTGTAGACGAAACCCAGCAGTTTGATGTGCCAGTGTGTGCCTCAGCATTTATTGCAATACATGGAGTAACAAGACAAAGAATATGTTCAATAAAAAAATCGTTACTCACAACAGGCAAAGCCCCAACTGACATGAGAGGAAAACATTGCAACCGTCCTAAAAAACTGAGTCAAATGCTTAAATCTAAAGTCATGGATCACATAAGGTCATTTCGTGGAAGAAAAAGTCATTACAGCTTACATGACAGCTCAAAAATTTATCTACCAGAGGAGTTGAATGTCAAGAAAATGTATGATATGTTCGAAGACAAAAATCAACTATCCTACGAAACATATCGATCAATATTCGTTAATCATTTTAACATAGGATTTGGATATCCAAGAAGTGATACCTGCAGTACTTGTGATGAATTTCTGGCTAAGGCAAAAGCTCTCACAATAAATCTAAAGAATGCTTCCGAGCTCGAAAAAGGTGACATTGAAAAAGAAATAAAAAAGTTAGAAACTGAGAATAAGTTACATAAATTGAAGGCTAATGTTTTCTATAAACGAAAAAGAGAAACTAGAATTCAATGTCAGTCATCTTCTCGAAAGGAAGCTATTGCAATGGACTTTCAAAAAAATCCAGAAACTATAGCAAAAAAAGGATCTGACGAAGTTTGTTCATTTCTCCATCACTATATATTTAACATGCTTGATAAAAATACTCGAGAACTAGTGATATTTTGTGATTCCTGCGGTGGGCAAAATAAGAATTATACTGTGTTTCGTTTCATACACTATGTTGTACACTGTGCAAAACGCTTGGATGTGATTAAAATCCTATTTCCCATTCGCGGGCACTCATATTTAGAATGTGACAGAAATATGGGTTGCATAAACCAGAAATCACATTGTGAGACGCCTGATGAGTGGGTAGAAGTGATTCGTGAAGCTAGACAGAAGCCATGCCCCTTTAATGTGATTGAAGTTGATCAACCGCTTGTCAGAAAATGGACAACCTTTCTATCCCCAATGTATAAGAAGACATGTCCTTTTTTATCTCGACCCATAAGAGAAATCAGGGTTGAAAAGGATCATCCAAGATTGATTTTTCACAGAGAACATTACAATTCCTCTTGGTCGTCATCTATTCTCATGGCACCTAAAAAAAAGTTGAAATCCCATAATGACTCTCATAGTGCTGGTGAGTTTGTACTGCCAGATCAATCCTATGAAGACAGCCTTCCAGTTTCAAAGGCAAAATTTATGGATATCCAGGCCCTGTCAAAGTTTTGTGGACCAAAAGCTAAGCAATACTTCTCACTGATAAAATATATTGATAATTAAACAATAAATATTTCATGGACATTGCATATTATTTGCCTGTATTTTCTGACTTCGATCTGTTTTCCTGTGCTAACTCAATAAACATAAGAATGAAAAGGTTTTTTTTTACTACACAACAGAAACAAATATATTTTCTTTATAAATAAATATATTTTCCTTCTATTTGAAACTTTATTGTACCTTTTTTCAAGGATCAAAATATTAATTTAGCAATTTCTCAGTTCATTGTCTTTGTGACATTGCATATTTTTCCCCTGTGCCCTTCAATTGTTTTTAAGTTTCCTGGGCCAGGGTGGATTTTTGAGATGGGGCAGTAAGGGCGCAGAATTTTTTGTTTATTTTGATCAGTCTTCATTGTAGCGGTCCATCTATCCATCATAAAAAACTAAGTGGGAGTCTCATTTGCTACGAAATGTATGGAAAAACATTTAGTACTCTAACCTCAGTTGGTCCAATAGAGGTTCTTGATCCTTATAAGAAACAGGATCAATTGGCATAAAAAAGTTTTTGCGAAAATTGCCCATTTTCCTGCTGACTGTTTTTTTTTTTTAATCTGTGGAGGCAGCTCTATTAAGTGCGTTTTCCAGTAGCTACAATGGTTAAGGTAAGGCCCCATTTCAAAAACCCAGCCTGTATTCAGGGATTGGCTCTACGCGGCCGGGATGAGCACGCAGCTTGCTGTGACCATCAGACCCCCACGATATGCGGCGGCAGGAACGAAGAGTCGCGAAGATGTACAGACTACTTACTTGGCCACGGGAGTCGTCCGGCAGAGCGCGGAAGAAGTCAGCGATAACGAACTCGTAGGGCTCCGGCCAAACGTCCACCGTTTGCACCGCCACAGTGGCGCGCGCCGCGCTCGCCAGGCGCGGCCCGCACGACGCGGCCCGCCGCGGGGCCGGCGCCGAGCGACGCGCGGCCAGCACGGGCGCGCCACGAGGGTCGCGCGCGCGCCAGCGGCCCTCCGGCGCGCCCGCCTCGTGCGGCCACGCCTCGTGCGCGCGCGCGCGCGTCGTCAGCTCCAGCACCTCGCGGTCCTCCACGTTGAGCGGCTCCAGCGACAGCGCGTCCGCGGGCGGCGCCGGCCGGCTCGGCTCCGGCCGCGCCACGGCTCCGGCCGGAGGCGGAGCGCCGGCGAACGGCACCGGCGAGTCCGCCGCGCGCCGCTCCTGCGCCACGCGCGCCAGGCGCGACGAGTACGCGTCGCCCGGCCCGCCCGGCGCGCCCGGCCCGCCCGACGCGCCCGGCCCGCCCGGGGCCGCCGACGGCGACGCGGGCCGCGAGCGCCGGCCGATGGCGCGCACGGCGCCCGACTCGGCCGGGAAGCGGAACTGAGCGCGCGTCTCCCGCGCCGGCGTGTTCTCCGGCGTGGCCTCCACCGCCGCCTCGGGCGGCTCGGCGGCGTCCGCGTCGCTCGGCAGCGGCGTGTGCGGCGCGGAGTCGGCGCCGCAGCGGTCGCCGAGCGCGAACCACGGCTCGGCGCCCGGCCGCAGGCTGGACGCCGAGCGGGCCGCGTGCGCGCCCGAGCCCGGCGCCGGCTCGGGGCGCGCGGGCGCCGGGGCGGGCGCCGCGCCGGCCGCGGGCTGCGGCGACGGCGCGGCGTCCTCGGCGCGCGCGTGCAACGACAGGCGGCGGCAGTCGGCCAGCACGTCGTGGTGCTCCAGGCGCGCCCAGCGGCCCGGGTCGGCCTCGCGCAGTCGGCTGCCCGTCAGCAGCGCCGGGTGCAGGCGCACGGACTCGGCCAGCGCGCCCACGCCGCGCTCCCAGGCGTCGCGCGCGGCGCCGGCGGGCAGCTCGGCGCCCTGCGCGCGCAGCGCCTCCAGCAGCGTGCAGGGGTGCGTGGCGTAGAGCGCGTGGAACAGAGCCAGCTGCGCCAGCTGCAGGTGCGCGCGCGTGGCGGGCGCGGGCGGCGGCTCCAGCGCGGCCGGCCGCAGCAGCGCGTCCGACAGCTCGGCCGGGTGCGCGGCCGCCAGCGCGGGCGCGGCCGGCAGCAGCGCGGCCAGCGCCAGCAGCGCGTGCAGCAGCGGCAGCGGCTCGCGCTCGTGGCGCGCGGCCCGCAGCAGCTCGCGCGCCAGCGGGTGCGCGGGCAGGCGGTGCAGCCAGGCCGGGCGCCGCGCCACGAGCGGCGCGCAGGCGGCGAGCGCGTGGTGGCGCTGGGCGCGCTCGCCGCGCAGCTGCTCCTGCAGCGCGTCCATCAGGTGGCGCGCGTGCGGCTCGGGCGCGCGCGCCAGCAGCTCGAGCACGCGCGCGCTGCCGGTGCGCGCGTGGTAGGCCAGAAGCGCGCGCGTGAGCCAGGGCTCGCGCACGCCGCAGTAGAGCGCGGCGAGCGCGTCGGCGGCGTCGCGCGCGCCCGCCGCGCCGCCTTCCAGCAGTGCGAACACCTCGCCCGCTTCGCACGCCGCCAACATCTCCAACCGCCTGCCACACATACTCCGTCACTCTACTACTGTAGCCACTTATGGTGTGCTTCAAACAAATATTTCAATCACTTATGATTGACTTGACTGCCATAAGAAACCTTTTCAAAAGTTATCCAGGGGATTCAGTCTCAACATACATAGCAATTGCTTTATGACCAAATTCGGTTGCAAAGTCCTAACGATTCGGATGTAACAATATTTGATAATGTCGACACTCTTATTGATTGACTTCGGGATGTGACTAAACTTTGTCACAAACTTTACGATTTTCAGCAAAACTAGATGTAGCAGTGCTGCAAGTATTTTAGTTTGAGTGTGCTACCAGTTCACAGTGATGCAGAGGAATACTTTGATGCTCTCTTCTAAATTATACTTTTATATTAATTCAATTATATTGATGAATCATTACTCACTGAAGATTCTATTTGTGAGTCTTTTTCATCTTATTTCATGTAGACTTTCCTCAATCCCACTTCATCTAATACTCCCAGTTCACTTCCTGTTTTCCCTTTTGATACTAACAGAACTTCATCTCATATTTGTCACATAGAAGTGAATGTTGATGCTGTGACCGGTTTGCTTCGTAACTTGGATCCAACTAAAGGTGCTGGCCCTGATAACATGTCATCGAAATTTCTAAATAAATGCGTGCCTTCTATTGCCCTACCTATATCAATTTTGTTTTCCAAGTCTTTGAGTCAAGGTGTTGTCCTCAAAGTATGGAAATCTGCTTTTCTTACACGCGTACATAAGAAGGGGTCTAAAACGGAGATTACCAATTATAGGCCTATATCCAAGCTGTGCATTATAGCTAAAATATTTGAGAGGATTGTCTATAACCAGATATATTCCGCCTTTGCTAGCTCGTTCAACTCCTTTCAGCGCGGAATTTTGAAAGGACAGTCTACCACTTCTAATTTAATTTTATTTATTGAGTTCATTACGGATGCTATGGATAATGGTAAGCAGGTCGATATAGTTTACACAGATTATAGCAAGGCATTTGATCGGGTACCGACCACGATACCCTGATAAAGAAGCTAAGCTACATGGGCATCCGTGGGGACCACTTGAGGTGGTTCTCTTCTTACATTGATAACATGTCCCAAGCAGTAGTACTCAAGAATTATATGTCTAGTTGGGTACACGTCCCCAGCGGAGTGCCTCAGGGTTCGTTGCTCGGTCCTCTGTTATTTGTAGTCTATGTGAACAACATCGATCAGTACCTCCATTCATCCAAACTATTATGCTTTGCCAATGACATTTTTTTTTTTTTTTTTTGTATTAATAAGAACCAAAGTTCCTAATAATTTATTACAATCTAGCCTAATAGACTAATAAGCAATTTAACTCTAACTTGTTGTTATGCACTGTTACACAAGTCCGTAGCACTTTCTTAGAGTCTGATAATTAATAAAAACACTTTGTTCATGTGTTACATGTATAGCACAGCATTGTTACTATTATTCATTCACTACTTATACACTACACTAACTCAAATGGTTTAGTTCTCTTTAGCCTACGCACTATGTCTGTGTTGTCTAGCAGCTGAATTGCCTCGACATTCACATGTCGGTGAAGTCTGTGTTCGTGGGCTTCAGCAAATTTTTGGGTGATGGTGGTGACGAGTTCCATTTTAAGGTCTCGGTGGAGGTCGTCATTTCTAATGTACCATGGTGCATTTACAGCGTCCCTGAGTACTTTATTTTGGAATTGTTGGATTATTTTAACGTTGCTTCGTTTAGTACAGCCCCAAAGTTGGATGCCATACGTCCAAATTGGCATAAGAATATGCTTGTATAATATAATTTTATTATGTATTGATAGGCAGGATTTTCTTCCGAGTAACCAATACATACTTTTATAACGTATGTCAAGTTCCCGTCTTTTCTTTTTAACGTGAGATTTCCAACGCAGTTTGGCGTCAAGAGTTATGCCAAGGTATTTGGCTGTATTAGCATAAGGCACTTGCATGCCGTCTATATGGATTGGGTAGTAATCGCAGTGTTTGTTATTGAAGTCAATGTGAACTGATTTTGACTCATTCAGTTTGATCTTCCACTTTTGTGTCCAGTTATAAACTTTGTTCACAGCTAATTGAACTTTTTCTACTGCTTCTTTGTGGCTTGATCCGGTAGCCATAATAGCAGTGTCATCTGCAAAAGTCGCAATCGTGTTGTTTTCCAGCTCTGGGATATCACATGTGTATAGCAAGTACATGATTGGGCCTAACACACTTCCTTGTGGTACCCCTGCTTTTATAGTTTTTAGATCGGAATATGCATCCTCTTGCCTTACTCTAAACATTCTGTTACTTATATATGATTCTAATATGTCTGCAAATTCTGGAGGTAGCATGCGTCTGAGTTAGAATATCAAACCCTCATGTCAAACTTTATCAAAAGCTTGCGCGACATCTAGGAATACGGTGGCGCAGACTTCCTTGTTTTCGAGTGTTCTTTCAATAATGTTAGTTATTCTGTGTACCTGGTCTATTGTAGAGTGTGTGTTTTTCCCTGAAGCCAAATTGATGGTTAGGTATTAGCTGTTTTTCTTCTATTATTGGTTTTAATCGTTTTAACAACAGTTTTTCAAATAGTTTCGATAATACGGGCAACAGGGAAATGGGTCTATATGATGATGCTTCATGGGGTGGTTTCCCAGACTTCGCAATCATAATGACTTCAGCAACCTTCCATGGCTCAGGCACGTGTTTTAGCATAAATGCAGCATTGATAAGTCTGGTCAGCTTTACTATGGCTTTGCGTGGTAGTCGTTTTAAAATTTCTCCTGTTATGAGGTTGTAACCAATGACATGAAAATTTTTGCCACTATTTCAACGCTTGAAGATAGACTAGCACTTCAGGCTGACTTGTATCGGCTTGAAGAGTATTGTCGGGCTAATAACCTTGATGTCAACCCATCCAAGTGTTTGGTGATCACTTACACTAGAAACGTGCAGTCTTAGCCACTACTTATACTTTGGCGGGCCAGATCTTGCCAAGGTGCAATACTATTTGTGACCTGGGTGTTCATCAAGACAGTTAGTTTTTGACACACACATTGATGCAATTGTCAAAAAAGGTTCTAAACTGCTTGGGTTTATAATAAGTCTCTCTAAGTGTTTTACTGATGCTAAAACACTAAAAATATTGTATTACACTTTTGTAAGAAGTCAGCTAAAGTATGAGTCTCAGATTTGGAATCCACGTTACCATAAATACATTGACCGCATAGAACACATACAAAGACGGTTCATAAAATACCTTTGCTTTCATCAAAAGATTCCATATCAGTCAACCGATTATCTCGGACTCTGTAAGAAGTATCATCTGCTACCACTGGTAGATAGACGTAAAATTGCAGACTGTTTATTCTTGTTGAAAATCCTCAATAAAAATATTGATAACCCTGAGCTATTGTCAAAATTTTATTTTGAGTGGAAGGAATATGATTTTGATTCATTCACAATCAGTGTGAATTCGGCCAGAAGGTGCTTAAGCCTCAAGTTTTTCAAGTAACGGTAGTTTTTTTATTTGTTTTTATTATTTTCTCTATTATTTAATATAATTACAAACCAAGTATATATATATATATACATGTGATAAATTGCTTCTTACTTTAATTAGGCAATGTTTTTTGTTTTTTGTTCACACCATAAATTATTATTATAAGTCTATATGTGAGGATTTGTAATTGGCTTTCTGGTGACTAAGGTTTCCTTTTTTTTTCCTCTGTTTTTATTAGCTGTAAGTCCTCCATGTTCTGAATAAATAAATAAACTCTCATAGAGAGAAGGGCTAACTTCCAGCAGTAGGTTCATAATAACTCTTACAGAGATAAGGACTTAGTCCCAGCAGTAGGTTCATAATAACTCTCACAGAGAGAAGGACTTAGTCCCAGCAGTAGGTTCACAATAACTCTCACAGGGAAAAGGGCTTAGTCCCAGCAGTAGGTTAATTTTAAATAGATTATTGTTTCCCAATTTACAATGAAATAAGTAACTGATTTCTGAGTCATATTATGTGCTTTAACATAATATTAAAAAAAAAAAAACAATAATATTATCTTGCAGCAACATCTTACAAAGAAAAAGGATTGTACCAGTACATAAACCCCGCCGCTCATCCACCGATAAGAATCGTACCATCCGATCGAGCAATCCCTCAATACCATTCGGGCAGTAGTTACAACTACGCAGGTAGGTAGACATCTTCGTGCATAGGTGATACGTACCAATCAGCAGTTCGGAGAGAAGATCCCTGAGTCACTGAGGCAGGAGGAATTTTGATTTGTTTTACTTCAACTACGGTCAAGTCAATACAATGACATCCAAAATTATGCTTTTTTAGATACAAGCTGAACCTTTAGTGACGACAAATATAAGAGTTTCACGAGTTTTTTTCACAATTTACGGCACACCGGAATCTTCTTCGATGACAATTATTTGACTTGACACACACAACTGACAACGGGACAGACAGTTTGACTGTGTGACAGATGACACCTTCCACAGTTTTTTTTTTCCTCTTTGGCAATTGAACCGAAATTGACTATTGTGCCAGAATCATGTGGTGACGCCACTCAGCGAGGTGATCCGTCAAAGAACTTTGTGGTAGTCTAAGTTAGTAGCTGAAAGGACGAGACAATTTTTGTTAGTAAACCTAGCTACAAAGATAATAAATAAACTCAAACTCAAAGCATTTATTTCAAATAAACTAATTACAGGCACTTTTGAACTGTCAAGGGGTCGGTCAGTCATAAAGATGAAGCTAGTTACCCATTGCAAAGCTTACTAGGTAGGTACCTATGGAGAAAAATGGGCAAGAAACTCCACGGACACTCTTTGACATATCGTTACAAAATATTGTTTACATCATTTGTGTTAAAATTATACATGTGAGAACGATGCAAAACGTCAAAAGTGTCCCTAATAAAAAGAATAAAAAAAAAAAACAATTCTAAAATTAAAATAAGCCATGGCCGCTAAGACATGACCAGTCCCTACTGATGGCGCCCGTTCACGAACATGACGCATGGATTAGCACCATTCAGCTCAACCATTTTGAAGGGAGATAAATGATCCAACACACCCGCCACATTACAGTGAGCATGACATACTCTCAGCCGCCAGGGCACATTCAAGTCAATGAAAGACGTACCCAGTAAATGGTAGCTTTATAGTAAGTAAATAGTACTCACACATATGCTATGCAATTATATAATACTAATAGATTGAATTTATACAATGCAAAGATAGTTTTTGAAAACTTCAGCAGCTCCAACAGTACCTATTTCCAAATGCTAATCAATTAAGTTTTTGCGCCCTTGTGGAGCAGGACCAGCATTGACCCAATCATTTTTATCAGCGATGTAATCCCCCAACTTTTAATATGCCTGGCATGATGCCTGGCTGCATAGTGTGCGTTTTATAAATGATTTAAATTTTGTTTCATTCAGTTGAAGTATGTGCAGAGGTATTTTATTGTAATATATATATATATATTTATACCAATACAAATCTACGTAAATATTTACAAAGTTATTATTACTACACCCGGCTACATTTTGATATCATTTACATTATATATATAATATTTGAAAGAACTTGGATTAGTTTAGGACAAAAGTTAGTCAAAAGGGAATGGAAATTAGTAGGAAGAGGGATTTTAATTTTGGAAAGCACATGGTACAACTCAAAGGAATGGGAACATATTATTATCATACTCTTTGAATGGGAAATAATGGACATGAAAAACCTTCCACCTTCTTGTGCGTTCAAAGTCAGTTTTTTTGCCTATTTTTAGCATTGACACGAAAAGAATTGAAATATAATTAAAAAAAAATACAAGAAACCTATGGACTTGCCATATCTACAAAACTAGCGTGTTACAAAAATCTGCCACTAATGGCTGCCTTTCGCAGGGTTGCAACTGCGAAAGGCGAGTGCAAGAGAGAAAGCAAGCAATCGTTTGGCAGCATATTGCAAAGTTTTCCTCCTTACCTCTATGACACAACTTGGCACTAAACATGGCGACCGGTCACGCTTGACGTCACACAAAAGTGTTGCCATATTTATTCCTTGACAAAGATGTCTCTCTTTTCATATGCAGCTCTTGATTCTCTGACTAGTATATAGTTATCTGTGCTCTTGATTAGTTAAAAAGAAACAAAACGCTCTTTATCATGTCTGTCGCTAAATTAAAATCAAAATATTTTATTTCACATAAACCTACATGGGCACTTATGAAACGTCAGAAGCTAGGTGCCACAGACCAAGTAGTACGTAGGTGCACGGTTCCATTTGGTCGTTTCCTATGGAGAAGAGCCGGCAAGAAACTCCACGGTCACTCTTTTAAAAAGCTGGCAAGCTTTTAAAAAACTGCTAAGATATAATAATAATATTTCAAATAGCCAAATACAATCTGTCCATCTTAATCGAACATAAAAAAGAAAGTTAAAAAATACCAATAGATGAAGTACAACGCTATGCATAAGTGTCTAAATTGTGTTAGTGTTAATACTACTTGGTTTGTGGGTGAACCACAGGTGCGAAGCGCCTTCCTCTTACACTTCATTGACCATCTTCGTAGCAGTTTTGGTAAGCATAAAACCTAGTTTATCATACGTAGGTCCTTAACACTTATTAAAATCTATGTAAATAAGGAATGGGTGTGTCTGGTGTGGTTAAATGAGTGGTTGTGTGTTTGTATTTAGTTGTTTTTTTAGGGTTCCGTACCCAAGTGGTAAAACGGTAACCCTATTACTAAGGCTCCGCCGTCTGTCTGTCTGTCCGTCTGTCACCAGGCTGTTTCTCATGATCCGTGATAGCTGGACAGATGAAAAAAAAAATTTTTTTCACAGATGATGTATTTCTGTTGCCGCTATAGCAACAAATACTAAAATCAGAATAAAATAAATATTTAAGGAGGCTCCCATACAACAAACGTGATTTTTTTGCTCGTTTTTGCTCGATATTGATAATGGCAACAGGGTAGACGCTTGAAATATTCACAGAACAATAAGTTATATATTCACTTTAAAAATAAATAATAAAATTAAAATAAAACGAATATTTAAGGGCGAATATTAAAGAATATTTAAATTTTTCCCCATACAACAAACGTGATTTTTTCGCCATTTTTATAGAACGGAATATACGGAACCCTTCGTGCGCGAGTCCGACCCGCTCTTGACCGGTTTTTATAATAATATTTTAATGACCTGGTTGCTGGGACCTTTTAGCCAAGTCTTTATTTAGTTACAAACACTGTTTATTATTGATGAAATGAAATATTCAATGCATGATGATGATATCCCCACCTTGAGTTTCAGTAAAGATGTGTGGCCCTTTACTGAGACCTCACGCGGAGTTCTTGAGAACTTGAAGTGATGTTGTACTGTTTTGTTTCATTTGCCAGTGCCTACACTAATGCACGTTCACGAACACATTAATGGTTTATAATCCACCATTCTTACACATTAATACTCTGCTAAATACAAATTTTAGAAAATAAAACAAAACTGCTAAACTTGAAGAGATCTCAAAGGATTAATAACATGAAAAGATTTATAGTGCCCACTTGTAATAATTATTATGGTCGAAACTTTTTAAGTCCCAACTATTTTTAATAACCTTCCAGCAGATATAAACAGATATATGTTTATGTTTAAGGGCGGCCGGCACTTGGCTGATTTTTTTTACTTATTTGACATATTTTAAATTTTGTCTTTGCTCGGATGTCAAAGCAGGTAAAACTTTGTGTCAAAATACTGTCAAAGTCAAAATAGCAATGAGACTAATTGACTAGCAGCCAGTTTCCTAACCTAGCCGCGAACATTAATTTCACAACAATTACAAAATATTTCAAAGATGTATGGGACCGAGATTAATGGTTTTAATTGAATTTCCATCCTTTCATACCTGTTGTATAATTACTAGGAAAAATATATTTTGTGTCTTTGTTGGGAAGTGAGAAATTGTTTAGTTATGCTTAGAGTGAGAGCCGTATCTGCAATTTACATCGAGGGTCAATCACTCGAACTACTCTCGGCAGCCAGAAGAGATGTGTTCAAGCTTTTTCGTGAGTTTTTCTATATTCAACTCTCCTTATAATCTCTTGTCCTCCCAAACTTTTAATTGACCATTTAGTTTAGTTGCAGATAACCTTGTCATGATATTCTTCTGCGGTAAATTCTACGTATTTGTATAGCTTCGCCGGCTTTCGTCAGTCAGAATTCAGAGACATTCTCTAGAGCAGTAACCGTGAAGTTCTTGCAGGTTTTTCATAGTAGATGACAGAGTTGTGCACTGTGATAAAAAAAATCACAAGTACCTGTAATTTTTTATTGGGTTACATAGGAAATAATAAAAAGAAATCTCCACTTGTGTGAGTAATAGTAAACCAGCTGATTAAGTTGAATACCATAAGTGCCAGTCACCCTGACTTATATAATATTGATATGTTTTGTGTAAAATTGTGTACTGAGCAACAGACAGGCCCACCAACAAAGCAGCACCTATATACTTGTGGCTTGTTGCAGGCACCAGCTCGCTGACCACTCAGACACCCTCAGCACAGGTAACTAATGTGAAGTATAGCTGCTTACTGAGTTTTGTTTACCAGATGCGTGAACATGAAATAAAATACTTATAACTTATGTTACGAGTATTATTGATGTATATTATTTCATGTATTCCCCAAAGGGTGAGGCAGATGTAAACAAAAATTACATCAACAATACATCAATATTCATGCAAAAAAAAAACTTTTTTTTAAAAATGTTTCCATAAATACTATTAAATTCATGCAGGAAAACTGAAAAATTCAGAATCTTGAATATTGTGAGTTGTGATACTAATCAGCTGTAATTTTTTTTTCAAGCTTCCAAGGAAAATAAAACGTTATAGAACGGTAGGTTTTTTGCCTGAACATGATGTTCTGTCAGCATTTTTAAATATACAAATAGACTGTTTCAACATAATGTAATAGAAATGCAATTAAATGGACCAGTTTTAAATGAAAGAACTCGTGAACGTCGTGTCGTCCCCTTAACATAAATTGAATAAGAAAGATGTTATCATACATAGGTACATATACAAAGTTCAACACTCTCTGACTCTCCGTCCCGTATATATATATTTTGTTTTTGTTTCATGATCAATCTGTCCATTTACTGACATTCAGCATCGTTTGTGTTAAGATTTTGTTTAGTCATGCTTGGTATGCGCCCAGTGGTGCATCAATCATCCACATCAAACCGTTTTATGGTGTGTCAGTTGTCATAAAATATAGGTAGTTGTTTAAAATGTAGTTTCCGAAAACTAATGGTTGCAATCTTTTTATTTATTATATTATGACTAACTTTATTATTTGTTACAAACTACTATTCAAATGTTTCTAGTTTACGAAAAACCGGTGTCATGTTCAGTTTCAGTGCCATGTTCCGTCATACATTCCAACTGCACAATTTTGACTGATTTACCATGTTATTTTAAGACCACATACTTCTTATAGGTCTTCCTGTAACCTATATGTAAAGAACTATAATCTGTATTTTAATTGTTATTTCAATGGTTTTGGAGATAACGGGGAGTGGTAAATTTTCATCTATTCTCTTAAATAACTTTAAAAGTATTTATTTTAAAATTATAAAAAAAATAATATCTGAAATCTTTACCCCTTTCATTTGGTAAGTCACACAGTACCGTTGTCAAAACTTTTTTTTTAATTGACATAATTTGCTCCCCAATAGTGACCCCATATTCCAAATTCATTTATTTACGTTACACGTCCGTGTTTGGGTTACCGGAATTCATACGTGTACCAAGTTTCATCATAATCGGTCTAGTAGTTTCGGAGCAAACTGGCTGTGACAGACGGACAGACACACACACTCACACACAAGTGATCCTATACGGGTTCCGTTTTTTTCTTTATGAGGTACGGATCCTTTGTTATAAAAGGAACTCTAGTGCAAAATGGTGTGCAGAGACCCAGAGTGTGATGCTTCTAGTCCTCTTGTCTATCACTGAATGAAGTAATGTTTGTTATTAAGTAGAAGTGCATGTGTTCCTACCAGACGGTGTTAGCGTCGTCGAGAGGTGGCAGCGAGCATGCGGGCGCGCCGCCTAACCCGCCCCCGCCCCCCGAGAGGGCGCCCCCGCCCCCGCCGCCTCCGCCGCCCCCGCACTCCTGGATGCTGGCGGCCACCGCACTCACCGTCACCGCGTCGCTCGGCGGGGTCAGTGCACTCACCCAGTACTCTACATGCCGCGACAGTGACTAGTTTCATCGCTCCTACATCTGTCGACGTCGTTTTCAGGTATATGTGTATCGAAAACTGAGCGATGACAAGAAGCGCCAATTGGAAATCGTAAACCTGCTGGAGCCGGCGGAGGAGAGCGCGGCGGAGGAGGCGCCCGTCCCGAGCGCGGGCGCCGACATCCCGCGCCACGTGCAGTTCCTGCTGGTGGGCGCGGGCACGGCGTCCTTCGCCGCCATGCGCGCCATCCGCTCGGCGCGGCCCGACGCGCGCGTGCTGCTGGTGGGCGCGGAGCACGAGCTGCCCTACATGCGGCCGCCGCTCAGCAAGGAGCTGTGGCGCGAGCCCGAGCTGGCCGCGCGCGCGCCGCAGCTGGACGCGCTGTCCTTCCGCCAGTGGAACGGCCGCCGCCGCGCCGTGGCCTACGAGCCCTCCGCCTTCTACACGCCCGTGGAGCGCCTGGGCGACAGCGCGGGCGGCGCGGCCGTGGCGCGCGGCTGGCGCGTGACGCGCCTGGACGCCGTGCGCCACGTGGCCGAGCTGCGCGCGCCGGGCCGCGCGCCCGTGGCCGTGTCGTTCGACAAGGCGCTGCTGGCCACGGGCGTGCGCGCGCGCCGCTCGGCCGCGCTGCGCGACGCGGCGGCGGCGGGGCGCGCGCTCACGCTGCGCGGCGTGCGCGACGCGGCGCGGCTGGCGCGCGAGCTGGAGCGGCCCGGCGTGCGGCGCGTGGCCGTGCTGGGCGGCGGCCTGCTGGCCAGCGAGCTGAGCGCGGCGCTGGCCGAGCGCCTGGGCCCGCGCGGCCGCGTGCTGCAGCTGTTCCGCGAGGCGGCGCCGCTGGGCGGCGTGCTGCCGGCCTACCTGGCGGCCGAGGCGGCGCGGCGCCTGCGCGAGGCGGGCGTGACGCTGCTGCCGCGCGCCGAGCTGCTGGCGGGCGCGGCGCAGGGCGCGGGCGTGCTGCTGCGCCTGGCCGGGGGCGCGGACTTGCGCGCCGACCTGCTGGTGGAGTGCGTGGGCAGCGAGGTGGACGACGAGCTGGCGCGCGCCTCCGACCTCGAGACGCACCCCGAGCTCGGCGGCCTGCTCGTCAACGCGGAGCTGCAGGTACCGACTATATTTATTTTATTCATTTTAAGAAAACTGCGATCGCCAACCCTCCCTTTGGGGGAGGCCTATGTCCAGCAGTGGACGTCTTTCGGCTGAAATGATGAATGACCTAAATAAACACCGCCCAAGTGCGTGTCGGACCACGCTCAATGAAGGGTTCCGTAATTCGAATGAATTTATCCCAAAAACAAAACTTAACATTGTAGTTAAAAAAAAAACTCTCCCATACATCGATATACGTCACGGTCAATTCTCCAACTGCAAATTTAAGTCGGTCGACTATTACTCGTTAACTTGTAAAGCCTACTTACCTGAGATAGTCTTCCTTTTAATTTCATTATTTATACTACTGCCATGATTTTTTTCACATATCCAAAACTAACCATTTAGGTGATATCAGCTAAATGGTTAGTACGGTTAGGCACTTGACTCTAACATAAAATAGCACTTTAAAGCTTAATATTACGAAAACGGATCCCTAAATTGAAGAATGGTTTTCACAAACCCAATATTTTTAAACGGCCTATCCAACGATAGCCCACCCGATGCAATAGAAGAGAAAAAAATATATCATCCTCACTTTACGTGCAAGGGAGGTATCCTAAAAAAGAAACGAGTGTGCTTTAGACCACACGACTGAAGTAAAACTTACAAATAGTAATACCAAAGAGTATAATAACTATAGAGGAAAAGAACGCCCTCTCGCGCGAAAATTATGGCCCCATAGCAAAAGCGCCATCTATCAATGGCGGATCTAACTAATCTGTGTGTATATGAATAGGTAGGTATCAGAATACTTTTTTATATAGGTAAGTAGGTGCCTAGGTATACTTCTGATAGATTTATATAGGTAAGTAGGTGCCTAGGTATACTTCTGATAGATTTATATAGGTAAGTAGGTGCCTAGGTATACTTCTGATTGATTTATATAGGTAAGTAGGTGCCTAGGTATACTTCTGATAGATTTATATAGGTAAGTAGGTGCCTAGGTATACTTCTGATAGATTTATATAGGTAAGTAGGTGCCTAGGTATACTTCTGATAGATTTATATAGGTAAGTAGGTGCCTAGGTATACTTCTGATAGATTTATATAGGTAAGTAGGTGCCTAGGTATACTTCTGATAGATTTATATAGGTAAGTAGGTGCCTAGGTATACTTCTGATAGATTTATATAGGTAAGTAGGTGCCTAGGTATACTTCTGATAGATTTATATAGGTAAGTAGGTGCCTAGGTATACTTCTGATAGATTTATATAGGTAAGTAGGTGCCTAGGTATACTTCTGATAGATTTATATAGGTAAGTAGGTGCCTAGGTATACTTCTGATAGATTTAAAATTCTGCTAACAGAATCTGAAAGTGTACTCAACGTGGCTTATAAAATCGAATGTTTTTGAAACATAAACTTCTTATTAAAAAATTTAACACCAAAATTGATTAATTTATTTATTTCTTGTGTTTACAATGTTAAATAATAAATCTGTGCAGCTTTCTTCAACTCACCATCCCCATCATAAATGATTTTCCTGCCAAGATTCTATTAATTCCTCTGCTCCAGCTATAAACAATTACATTAATCGTTTGTGATGTAGACGGTTGGCTGTCGACATTGGTATGGACATGTTTTGAATCCGATGCATATATTTCTGGGGAGCAAAATCATTGCATAAATAAATTATAAGATATATTAAAAAAGGCAAGATAACACTATTATTAATATTTCCAAAGGTTGTCTGTAAAAGATCGCTCTTCGCGATAAGACTGCCCATTGTGTCACCCTATGGAAAATTTTAATATTTGAAACTATACAACCGTCACACTGTGACTATACAACCGGTCACACTGTGACTATACAACCGTCACACTGTGGCGCCACCCTTTGTTCACGGAATCCAACACTCTAACAATGAAACTATACAACCGTCACACTGTGACTATACAACCGGTCACACTGTGACTATACAACCGTCACACTGTGGCGCCACCCTTTGTTCACGGAATCCAACACTCTAACAATGAAACTATACAACCGTCACACTGTGACTATACAACCGGTCACACTGTGACTATACAACCGGTCACACTGTGACTATACAACCGTCACACTGTGGCGCCACCCTTTGTTCACGGAATCCAACACTCTAACAATCAAACTATACAACCGTCACACTGTGGCGCCACCCTTTGTTCACGGAATCCAACACTCTAACAATCAAACTATACAACCGGTCACACTGTGGCGCCACCCTTTGTTCACGGAATCCAACACTTTGGGCGCGCGTGCCTGTGCATTCCCCAGCTTACTCCCCAAGTAAAGCGTGCCTAAAGGAGTTTTACTTCAAAAATGATTTTCATGGTTTTATTTGACGACTTTCTCGCCGTGATTAATATGTGTACCCAAGCCAAATTACAGTTTTCTAGTACTAAGCGTATCTGAGCTAAGCCGGGGACAGACGGGCGGACGGACAGATAGACAGACGGACGGACGGACAGACAGACAGACGGACATGGCGAAACTATAAGGGTTCCTTGTTGACTATGGAACCCTAAAAACCCAAAAGCGTCTTGGTGATTTATAGGGTTCGGTACCCCAAGGGTGTCAAACGGTACCCTATTACTAAGCCTCTGTTGTCTGTCCGTTTCTCGCCTGCCCGTACGATAAATAGCCGCTGATCATTGCTTTAGGCAGCTTTTATAAATAAAGGGGTAAATGTGCACACATAACATTTTGAAATATTTAAATCCAACCTTTTCGATCGTAGTAATCATGGAACCGGTCCAGATCCTCCTGTAATAGGTGTGCATCCTCAATCAAATCAAATATTTATTTATTGCATAAAAGGTATTTGTAGTTCGCACATATTAGAGCTTAATAATTAAGTAAGCGTAGTAGTTAAACAAACAAAAATCTGTAGGGTGAACTGCTGTTCTCCTAGCTAGGTAGCAAAGCAACCTGTATTAAGGAGAGACAGTTTGCCTCCCTCGATAAAGATCTTAAAAATAATGCTGTGTTGACTCCTAAATCAAGTCATTAGTTAAATTACATACATTATTATCAATGTTGTTAACTAGAATAAAACTAATAAGTTTAATACTGTAATTGGTTACAAATACGGAAAGAGAAGGAAAAAAAAAAACAAAAAAAAAAGTATAAAATCATAGTAAAAAAGAGAATGTTTTAAGTGAGACGTGATTCAGTATGTGTGAGTGTTTGTTGTTTGTGTACTGCGTGTGTGTGAGTGTTTGCTGTTCGTGAGTGCGGGTTTCTAGGCGCGGGGAGGTGTGGGTATGTGTGTATGTGTTTGAGAAATTACTATTGGGCTATTAAACCGTTATGTTGTGCCAAGAACGAGAAGTTATGAGAGTGTTTTTAAGAGATCCTCAGTCTCATCATAGGTTTTCAAAAGAAGAAACGAACAGACGGCAGTTTTGCATTTGGAATATGGTAGGCTATAAATCTGTAAGTTTGCGTTTATTTTATTGTACAAATATGGACCAAGGTAAAAAAATAATCGTTTGGTGAATCTATAGTACGCTGCTGGGATAGTGCAGACCATATCTTTCCGACGTTTCTTGACTGTAATTAAAGGAGTTAGTCGGTGTTGTAGAAGAATGGTCTGCAAGACAAAGTGTTGTCTAACGTTAAGGACATTCCAATCTTTGTAGAGGGTTGTTGTTGGGTACATAATCGGTTTAAATGTGGCTACCTTCAATACTGCTCTGTGGGCCGTTTCCAGCTGTTTCACTGTCGTCTCAATGCTTGACACTTGACTCAGAATTTTCATGTCACGAAAACATTGAAAAAACCGGCCAAGTGCGAGTCGGACTCGCGCACAAAAAAATCAAAAGTCATTTATTCAAACTAGGCTGAGAATCAGCACTTTTCGAACGTCAAAATTACATGAGACAGTCCCCCAAAAACGCCCACCCTTCACCACTTCCTAGTGCTTTAGCTGGGAAGAAGAAGTGGCGCAACAAACTGTCCAGCAGCACAGCTGTCTGTTCAGATATAAAACTTGAATTGAATCTATACAATAAAATGTAAAATAATTTGCATTACGCAATACAGAACATTAAAGATATTTATATTATTTGCCTTATGATAGCTAACACACGCCACTATACAAAAAAAAACATAAAAATCGTCAAAAAACTATACTCAAGCAGAAATAACGTAAACAGAACGTACTTAAATATAAAGCCTCCAGGCATATCGGGCGTGCCCGCTTACATAAAGCACGAAGGGTTCCGTACCATTATCTATAAAAACGGCAAAAAAAATCACGTTTGTTGTATGGGAGCCCCCCTTAAATATTTGTTTTATTATTGATTTTTAAAGTGAATATATAACTAAATATTTTGTTAATATTTCAAGTGTCTACCTGTTACCGTTATCAATATCGAGCAAAAACGAGTAAAAAAATCACGTTTGTTGTATGGGAGCCCCCTTAAGAGCGTGCATTCAATTTAGCGCAACTCAAAATCTTCACGATCTATCGAATGGTACACACTGCGACACACTACAATGGTTTCTCTGTGTGCGTGAGCGCTGAGCCAAGTACGAATCATTTTGATACTTTTAATTATTTAGGATTTATATAATGTTTTTTTTATTTTCTAATTGTTGAAATAAAACAAGCGAAGTTTAAAGTTAGTATTTAATTTTAAAATCGCACAGCTCTGATTGGCATTGAGCGACTTTTTCTTGGGTCGATCATCTCAGGCAACAGACATTTATTATAAAAGTCTAATAATTTCGGTTCCATTTTTGTTGTCCAAAATACGTCGTCTCTAGTTATTTTTGTGGTCTTCACTGCAAATTCTTGTCCTGTCCACACCGCAAACAGACAAACATTTTTTTGACTGAAAATAAATGTTATTTTATTTGAAAAAACTTAAATGTCAAAATTAAAATCTACGTAATATGTACGGTCAACCGAACGTCAGACGTTACACTTAAACTATGAAAATCGCCCTTACTGCTACGACATATAAATGAAATTGATTCTCACCTGATGTGGAGCTGACCTTGGATTTGAAAGTACCAGTCGTGGTTGGTATTAACTGACCCATCTATTTTCCAGAACTTAATTTTTTTTTGTATTATGGCCTGTTCAACTTCCATGTTTCGCGCTGAATATGGACATTTCATTTCGACGATCCCTTCTTCGAACAGACCATCAGGTGACGCTCCCAAGAAAAAATATTTTTCGTCTATGAAGAGTCCGCATTTTTGCACGACGATACCTTCTTGCTGCTCCAGTTGTTTGATAGCATTTTTTTCGTTGGTCTTTCCATATTCGATGGCTGTCACGCTGTTCAGAGAGTAGGAGTAAACGAGAGACTTCACCAGTGGCGCAGAACTAATATTAGATCGCCTTTTGCAAACCTAAAAAAGTAATAAGTGCGAATAACATCAACATAAATCTTCAAGGATAGTTTTCGTATTTCAGATTAGAAACGTACCTTACTAAACGATGAAGCTGTTAACAGGCATCTTCTTAGCTCTAGCCATAATGCGCTTTCAGCTTGTAAAATTGTGTCTCTTTCTACCTCATGCCGCTTTTCTACCAGACCTTTTAAGTTTTCTAAAAACAATTTTTTTGCAGTTTCAAACTGCTCTGGCGTTAAATCTGGTTTTTGGCATCCCTCGCCATAGTCGTTTCTCTCGTTCAGAAAAACAATTTTTTTTTGGCGTTGGGTCGATAATTACGGTTGCGGTTTCTTCTATAACGTCTCAACTCCAGCAGCTTAATCGATTTTCTGGGGCTCTTTTCAAAGTTTGTTTTATACAAACTGTACTGCGCTTTACCGGTATTGAATGCTACAACTGCAGCGTGACACCGTGCTGTATAGGAATTTTTCAATGAAAAATTAATACGTTTGCCACCTACGTGCTTTGCAACAATACTGTTGAATTGTTCGGCTCTATTGTTATTCACATTATAAAGTAAGCTTTTTGAGTTGAGTGCAATTTGGATTGTGTGGACCATTAGTTTTCTGAACAGAGTTTTCGCCAAAGGAACCAGATTTTGCTCTTTTTTCTTTTCATCAGAACAATAATAGTCTTGACATGCGCTATGATCACCCAAAATATGATTTGGGCTGTTAACTATGTCATCCTTTAATTGTATTATTTTATCGGAATTGCTGGTGTTCTGAGCATTGCGAAAGCGAGCTGCAGATCTTACGGCTGTACGAAGTCGAGTAATTCGTTCATGTGTTAATAACTTTCTTTCAGAAAGTGGAATAGACGTATCCTTTTGTAGATGCATAAGTTTGCTACTGTAGTTTCTAAGCAGGTGGTTTGAACATTCAATTTTTTGCACTTGCACATTAGGATACGGCCTGCTTTCCAATATTTTTTTATAGGTGCTTGCATCTCCATCTGCTATAAGAGTTTTATATATCAAGTTATGAGTGGTGACTGAAGTTTTAAATCCCTCAACTATGCTTGTTTGTTCCATACTCGTAGAAGATCCTACATGATTTCTAGTGCATTGATGGATAGGTGGCGACTGTTTTTTTAATACAGAACGGGCGCATACTACACAATATTTATTTTTTACCTTCATAAATAAGACTTTCCCAGTTTTAAATCCTATAATTGCAGCTGCTCCCGATGCTGCGGCATAATTATTTCCATAGGATCTTTTAGACCAGCACGCATCAGCCACAACTGAGATCGCAGGAATTCCGTCAATAATATCTCCACTTTCAATTGCTAGCTCGCTTTCTTCTTTAGCTGCCTGCTTCATACTGGTTTCTGCAGCAACTGCCCACCAATTAGATACGTCACTATGACACTTATTGTAGGTTCTTTGATTTAATTTTGGTAGGTCCATAGCTGTTAATAACTCATTTAAGTTAGTTCGTCCACAGCCAATCAACATTGCGCCAGTCAACGCAGCATGATTTAGAGTTATAACATCGGAGTCATCGGGTGTATTTTCACAAGAATTTATTTTAAATTTTTGGTTGCACATGTTACATTGGAAGTAGATCACCGACTCCAAACCAATAAGCTTCTCTCTTATAATTTGCAAGTTGGTTATTGAACAACCTAAACCCGGATTGTGATCGGATAATATTTTCATTTGGTCAAAAAAGTGATTGAAGTCAATAATTCTTCGACCTTCAATTCGAAATGGTAAACTGGTTGAAACATTTGGTTCCACACTCTAAAACAAATATAAAATAGGTTATACATAAGGCTTACTGGAAAACAGATACTGTGTCATATTGTTTTAATAGTTGTTTAACAACGATTCTAACATTATTATCAATTAATGATACTTACAAATTCGAATTCTTCAATATCGTTCAATTCCTCTTCAGTACTCTCCGTCCTATTTTCCGGTATTACGAGATCTTCTATTAATGATGAGAAGATATCCTAAAACAAAGTATAAGGTTAGGTCGGGGAACTCAATATTATATTGCATGCATTACATAGCAATACCAGACAAAAATTTCAATTAGCTAGCAATTATTACTTACATGACCTGTATCATCATATTCATCATAGTTTAATTCATCATTGGATTTACTTGACTGTTCTTCAGTTGAATTTTTTTTTGGTCTGAAAAAATAAACCTACTCGTAAACTCGGATTCAAAATGTTTTTTATTCCAGAAGACCTAATTACAGACGCTTTTGAATAGTCGAAAATAAGTACATATCATGCGGGCGGAAGCCGCAAGTGGAAGCTAATAATTCTAACATAAATATCCCAACCTTTTAGCTCTTGCCTTAGCCATATTTTCTAAATTTTTGCGTTTTGTCTTTCCTTTAAATATCTTCGTTTTATTTCCCATTCCGTCTGAAACATAATTTTGTTGTTACTATTAAAATAATGTCATTCATCAAAAAAATATAGGCCGCCAATAACCAATAAAAATAAAAGTATAAAAACTAAAACCCAACTACGGCAAAAAAACTAAAAACGTATAAACAAGTCATCTCAAAGACAAATTAAAACTCCGGAGTCACACGTGTTAGGGGATAAATCGAATAGATTACGTGTGACTCCGGATTTTTAATTTGTCTGTCTGACATGACTTGTTTATACCTTTTTAGTTTTTTTGCCGTAGTTGGGTTTTAGTTTTTATACTTTTATTTTTATTTAAATTATTTTGGGGTAATAATATATACATATATATTTGAGATGTGCTAATTAAGCCCTTTCATTTGATACCCAACATGGCACCATTAAAAAAACTTTTTTTTTAAGTTCATGACTTTTTGTCCTCTAGAGGGCGCCATTTTCAATTTAATGTGACGTCACATAGCCTATAACCAGCGGACGACCGAGACGCTTCCAACGATACCCCATTTGTCAAATTATGACTAGTAGTTTAGAAGTTATGAGGGAACAAATGAACATACATACATACATACATACATACATACATACATACATACATACTTATATACATACTTACATACATACATACATACATACCGGTCAAAATCATAACCCTCCTTTTTGCTTCGCCGTAGTCGGGTAAAAAAACGATACACACGACGAAAAATGTGAACATTTTCGCAGCCGCCATCTTGGATTTTCATTATGGCCAAATTAAAAAAAAAACAAATTAGAATATAGTCGCAAGTATGAACGCGTTTTTGCCTGACGATTTCTGCTAGTTTACGCCTAAGTTAAAGAAACTCGTTCCAAAATTTCAATTACCCTAATCTCTAAAGAAGTTTTCACCTCAAAAAATACTTACCAAAGTACTTACGATCACACTATGAAATCTTATCGGTCATAAAAAATAAAATATTTTACTTACCAAAGTATTAAGATTTGATGATTACACTATAAGCTTGTACTATCCTTGTATAAGCACGGCAAAGGTCAACACGGGTCAGGCGGAGCGCTGAGCGACGTGTCCTCTCTCTAGAAGCGCTCGCGGCCGACTGAATTCAATCGATTCGCACGCAGAGTTTTATAGTAGTTTTAAAATATTTATAGAAAAATAATTGAGATAATTTTGTTGAAATTTTAAATTGTAAATTATAAAGAAGAAGTTCTTCTATTACAGTAAATATTAATTATATTCAATTAAATAAGATATATTGGTAAAAAGAATCATTTTCTCAACTGTAATTTACGAAAAAATTCACATTGTTTGGATTTTAATTTCATAAGTATGGAGTCTAAAACAAAAAATCCGTTTAACTAACTATTTCCTTAAGGATCTTAGCAGTTAGTTTAAAAAAATTGTTTGGCATATATGTCAGTAATTTCAGATATTTTTAGCTTCGAAATTGACACTGAAAGTGAAATCAAGAAAACTCCTGTTTAGTTATATTGATGGTATTCACAAACAATCTATTAATCGAAAAAACGGTCTAACTAACAAAATAGACAACAATATTTCCTAAAATTGTTATTAATTGATATGTTTGTAAGATAAGTAGTTGATGCATAATCTGGTTTGAAAAATCACGTTTTTGAGCCAAACAGCGCTCGGACCGCGCATACGCTCTTAAATATTTTTAGTATTTGTTGCTATAGCGGCAACAGAAATACATCATCTGTGAAAAAAAAAATTTTTTTCAACTGTCTAGCTATCACGGATCATGAGATACAGCCTGGTGACAGACGGACAGACAGACAGACAGACGGCGGAGCCTTAGTAATAGGGTTCCCGTTTTACCCTTTGGGTACGGAACCCTAATAAAAGAGGCCCTAATAAGGATCCTTGGGGAACCCCCGACGGAATGTACATCGCTCTCGAGGTATAACCGTTGAGGACTACAGTACAAGCTACCCTTCATACCAATCCCTAGCAATTTGCGCATTAGAAGCGCATGATCTATTTGATCAAAACATTGCTGTAAATCTGTGTTTGTGAATGTTATGTATTAAATGAAAGTGTGGTGCGCAGGCGCGCACGGACGTGTACGCGGCCGGCGACGTGGCGTGCTTCTACGACGTGGTGCTGGGCAGGCGGCGCGTGGAGCACCACGACCACGCCGTGGTCTCGGGCCGCCTGGCGGGCGAGAACATGGCCGCCGTCGGCCCGCCCAAGCACTACACGCACCAGAGCATGTTCTGGAGCGACCTGGGCCCGCAGCTCGGCTACGAGGTGAGTGCCGCGCCGGCCACCCGGCCCGAGCCGCGGGCCGCGCGCCTCTCACGCCCCTCTGCCCGCAGGCCATCGGCATCATCGACTCGCGGCTGCCCACCGTGGGCGTGTTCTCGGCGGACGCGGTCTCGGCCAGCGCGCCGGCCGAGGCGGCGGTGCAGGCCGAGCCGGTCGGGCCGGTCGGGCCGGACGGGCCGGCCGCGCCGGACGCGACGGCGCGGCGCTACGAGCGCGGCGTGGTGTTCTACCTGCGCGAGAAGCGCGTGGTGGGCGTGCTGCTGTGGAACCTGTTCAACCGCATGCACGTGGCGCGCCAGGTGAGTGTGGCGCCGAGTGTGCGTGTGTGTGCGTGCGCGGGAGACTCACCGGTTGTGTGTGCAGGTGCTGGCGCAGGGCGAGTTCGAGGACCTGTTCGAGGTGGCCAAGCTGTTCTCGTTGCACGAGGATGACTAGTATAGGTAGTGGACGGCGCCGGCATTTATCTGTTATAACTTTGTACATAACTATTATAAAACAATTAAAGGATCTAGTTATTACGTGTGCATTTTTATTTCCTCAAACTGCTCTCTACACTTGTTATTGGTAAACTATACTAGCTTTTACCCGCGGCTCGCCCGCGTGTAGGTCGGAAATTATCCAACGGAAATGTGCCTTACTACCAGGATAAATGTATCCTCTGTATTAATCCAGGTTATACCTTTTTTATTTTATGAAGACGCCCTATTATTTCCAGTCATTACTGAGTTTGTTTCATCGTGATGATCTTTTAGTTTAAACGTTATACCGATTTGTTTACAAAGGGGCCACAGCAGTGAACAAGAATTTAAAAAATGCTATAAAAAATTGATTGTTTTTTAAATTTTTCCGTCGATAAAATTAAGCTAAGTTTCCCTCATTTCGATATGTGCACATTATCAGGACTCACACTGTATATAAGGTGTATCTATTCATACATGAAATCTCTTAAGGGGTCATTGTACTCATCATTATGAACAACTTTTAATATGGGACCAAAGTTGAAATCGCGAAAAAAAAATCAGCTGTTCCCTACATTTTGACGAGTTAAGCGAACATAAATGTAGGGAACAGCTGATTTTTTTTTCGCGTAAAAGTTGTTCATAATGATGAGTACAATGACCCCTAAAGAGATTTCGGGTATGAATAGATACACCTTATGTACTAGATCTAGGACGGACTCCCGGATGTTACGCCGGTGATCTGCGACTGCGGCGACGACGAGCCGGTGACTGCTGCAGCTGGATGTTCTGAGCCCCGCGCGCGCTGCTGGCGCTCCTCAGTGGAATACTGCGGTGTCTCAGGGTCGCTGCATGGAGAATTTCTGATGGGGCCAAATAGAAGAGCGTTGCGTGCCCTTTCAAATGAGCCCAAACTCGGATTTCCAGCTCAAACGGGTGAGATGTTAGGCCGCGGCGTGTGAACTAGCCCGAAGAGGGGAAGGAGGAGGGGAAGCGTCTCGTGTGGAGACTATTGAAGGGGTGAAGGAGGGAGTTGGGGGCGTGGGGTTAATGGGGAGACTTGGTGAGGGGATGTACTCCTCTCAAGTAGTAGAGGTGGGGGGTAGGTGGTGGGAGGGGGAAGAGTCTGTGCAAACGCGTCCACACGCTCCACCTCCCTGCTCGCAAGGGCTGGCTATAGGGCACTCCTCTCTTTGCCTCATACAGCTGCTTTGCTTCTTGTATTCGGAGGTCGAGTGGAAGTATCCCAGCCAGCACCAGGGACGCGTTCAGCAAAACAGTGCGTTAGGATTTGCAGAGCTTTTGGGCGAATCCTCGTTGGACGGTATTCAGCATTTTTTGCACTATAATCTTTTTAGGTGCCGGCGCCCAGGCGCTTGCCGCGTACGTCACTACCGGCTCCACCGCGTACGTCACTACCGGCTCCACCGCGTACGTCACTACCGGCTCCACTGCTGCCGTGTAGATGCTCCGTATGACCGCCAGGCGCTTGCCGCGTACGTCACTACCGGCTCCACCGCGTACGTCACTACCGGCTCCACCGCGTACGTCACTACCGGCTCCACCGCGTACGTCACTACCGGCTCCACCGCGTACGTCACTACCGGCTCCACCGCGTACGTCACTACCGGCTCCACCGCTGCCGTGTAGATGCTCCGTATGACCGCCAGGCGCTTGCCGCGTACGTCACTAGCGGCTCCACCGCGTACGTCACTACCGGCTCCACCGCGTACGTCACTACCGGCTCCACCGCGTACGTCACTACCGGCTCCACCGCTGCCGTGTAGATGCTCCGTATGACCGCCAGGCGCTTGCCGCGTACGTCACTAGCGGCTCCACCGCGTACGTCACTACCGGCTCCACCGCGTACGTCACTACCGGCTCCACCGCGTACGTCACTACCGGCTCCACCGCTGCCGTGTAGATGCTCCGTATGACCGCCAGGCGCTTGCCGCGTACGTCACTAGCGGCTCCACCGCGTACGTCACTAGCGGCTCCACCGCGTACGTCACTACCGGCTCCACCGCGTACGTCACTACCGGCTCCACCGCTGCCGTGTAGATGCTCCGTATGACCGCCAGGCGCTTGCCGCGTACGTCACTAGCGGCTCCACCGCTGCCGTGTAGATTTATTTATTTTATTTATTTATTTCATTTTTAAGAAAACTTACAGCTAAACAGATACAATGAGTAATAGCATACATAAAATATGGCCAAGTACAAGTTTCCGCATTTAGTCTATGAACAAAATAGAAAATTGATAGTAGACTTTAAAAAACAGAAAATTTACTATTTACGCTCGAAGAAGCCATTAGATAAGCGTCTCTTCAAATAAGCAACACTGGTATTGAAAATGTCGATACCTTCCCAGCGGGTTGCATTGTACATACGACTCGCTCTCATCATGTACGAGTTCTGTCTGTACGTAGTGGCTACCACTGGGGTGTGCAATAAATGAGGTTTACGCAAGAACACTGATGGCACTCGCAGCCCGATTTTGTGTAACAACTCGGTAACACCAGTTGTTCCATTGGCTATCTTGAAAAGAAACACAAGATCTGATATTTTTCGCCTTTCGTAAAGTGGAAGGATATGAAACTTTTTGCAACGGTAGGTATACGTAGTTAAAAACGTTTTAGATCGATATTGAATGTGCCTTAAAAACCTTTTCTGTATGCTCTCAATACGATTTATATAGACATTAATAATTGGGGTTCCAGACTTGAGAGGCATACTCCAAATGACTACGAACAAAGGAACAGTATAATATTTTAATAGTCTTTATATTTTTGAACTCCGAGGACACCCGGAGAATGAAACCCAGTGCTTTTGATGCTTTCTTGACTACATTGTCTATGTGTGCATCAAAGAGAAGCTTAGCGTCAAAGGTAACTCCCAGATCCCTGATAGTATTGACCTTATTTGGTGCTGTATCCAAAAGCGTGTAGTTATGGACGATCGGGATAGGTTTCCGTGTAAAGGAGCAAACATAACACTTGGAGACATTCAAATCCAACTTATTATTAATACAATAGTCTTGGAAACTATTAAGGTCTGTCTGTAATAGATGAGCATCAGCCATTGTATTTATTTGTCTCATTATCTTCATGTCATCAGCATATAGTAACAATTTTGAATACCGGAATGAGGAAGAGATATCATTGATAAAAATATTAAATAACGGGTGTGTAATGTATGATATAATAACAAATGCTCTAATTTCACTTGAAATAACGTTCATATAATATAATTTTCATATGCTATAAAATCATATAACCTAATTTCATATGACCTAATGTTTCATATGATATAATTTTCATTTAATATAAAACATTTAGTATAACGTTCATTTTATATAATTTTCAATATGTATAATATTCTTTTTATATAACATTCATTTGACCTAATGTTCTTTTGACCTAATTTTCATGTTTAATGGTCACAGTTCTAACCTAACTCAAATGGC
This sequence comes from Tiliacea citrago, assembly GCA_963921375.1. Lineage (NCBI taxonomy): Eukaryota > Metazoa > Arthropoda > Insecta > Lepidoptera > Noctuidae > Tiliacea > Tiliacea citrago. Next base: position 29,442,291 of record OY992783.1, read on the forward strand.
ACCTAACCAAATTTCAATGCATGGTTGAGGGTGGGCTTGGTCGACGGAACCCCACTTCGCGGGGCTCCTACTTCTGGATGGTTTATAAAAAAATAACCACGAAGGGGATGGCGGGGTCTATTCGCTCGCTTCGCTCGCTCACACGACCCCGCCATCCCCTTCTAACCTAACCTGTCCGAGTCGGGGTGCCCTAAACGCCACGGTATCTTCCTCCCCACAGTTTATAACAAGGGAGTCCCTCAGGGATCGTTGCTCGGCCCGCTTCTCTATATACTGTATAGTGCCGACATAACTACGTGTATTAAGAACTGCAAATATCACGTCTACGCGGATGACACTCAGTTATACGTCTCGTTTAACGCCAGTAACACAGCATCCGCTGTACGTACTCTAAATGAGGAACTTGATAAAATTGCTTCTTGGTCTATGGGCAACTCACTAGTACTGAACCCTCTTAAATCTAAGTTTATGGTCATGGGCAGCAGATATCAATTAAATCAATCAAATCAAATCAATTATATCTGCGAAACCAGATGTTAAAATCACGGGACAAAGTATACAAAGAGTAGAAGTCGCACGTAACCTGGGTCTAATCACCGATCCGGAACTACGTTTTGAAGAGCACATTAATGACGTCGTAAAAAACTGCTTTTATAGATTAAAGGTTCTGTACAGGATGAGGGACTTCATTAGTACCGTAATGAGGAAAAGATTGGTGGATAGCCTAATACTATCTAAACTTAATTATTGTGACGCTGTATATGGGCCATGTCTTCTTTCTCGTACAGAGCGCCTAATACAGCGTGTCCAAAATGCGTGCGCTCGTTATTGCTTTGGCATACCCCGGAGACATCATATAACACCGTATTTAAATGAACATAACATTTTAAAAATGGCTGCACGACGGAAACAACATTTAGCCGTTTTAATGTTCGGTATTATAAAAACACACAAACCGGAATACCTGTTTAAAAAAATTAGCTGGCGGCATGAGCACTACAGTTACTCTGCTCGTTCCACGTCCAACCCGATCTCGATGCCTCGGCATAGGACCACAGCCTTTAGAGGATGTTTCAAGTATGCCGCTTCTCGCTGCTGGAATGATTTACCACCTCCCATAAGATCCCTAAAAACAAAACAAACTTTTAAGTTACATCTGAAAAAATACCAATTAGAAAAACAAAAGTATGAGCAGCAAATATTTTATAAGTAAACACTTACATACCTATCAAAAAAAAAACAAATACTTACCTACTAAACGGTTTATCATCTATGGGCAAGGTATATCAACATCCAAGCGGCTCGAGGCGGCATTGTGATCCGTCGGATGCGTCGTATGCGTCTCGTCATTCTCCCTCATGCCGATAGCGATGTATGGGTACTTTTACGTAAGTAGTATGCAGTAAACACCTCACGTTTGATCTAGTGTCGGCTGAGACGCAAGCGTAAGCCAGTTGCCCACTGTTGGTATGTCGTTAGTAACTCACTACACAGTAATATAGTCATGTGTGACGCGCCACGTGACTTCGCAGGACTCGTGCGTCGCGCGCGCCGCCGCCGTACCGCGCCGGGAGCTGCCGCGCGCCGCAGCGCCACAGCTGTGGGTACGCGCGCGCGAGCGGGCGCCCGGCTCGATACTAGTAACTACAGTCACAATACGTCATCGCACTCATAGACGCAATCGGGAAATGCAACTGTAGTCTTTACCTTATTATTTATTTTGTGTGCGGGTGCGCAGGACAGGGTGCAAGCGAGACAAAACACTTGATAGTCCCGTGTAACGAATGAAATAAATGTTTTAGGTGGGTACCTACTTTATTTATGCAAGGTGATGCCAGCGGATTAATTTTTGTGTTTTTTAATCATATTTATTCTTATTTATTTGGTTGTATAGGCATTCTATTCTAAGTACTGTTTGTTTTATTTTATTTTGTTAGCTATTATGTACAACTCATTAAACCTGACTTGGGTTCCGTACGTATTTTTCGGGTGACCACTGAAAATCAGCGCTGTGCTGTGGGTCCCCCATAGCACAGCATCATGCTGAGTGCAAGCCTTCTTGTCACAGTCATGACGTGCAGCTGCCGACTATTTGTTTTACCAGTTTATGTTTTCATATATCTTGCACGTGTTTCTGTGACAAATAAATTTATTTTTCTTTCTTTTCTAAAGTCCAGATTGCATCCAATTTCTACTGGTTACAATAGTTGAGGGTGGTAGGTGTATAGGGTATAAAGCGAAGAAAAAAAAAACAGTACAATATTTTTTTAATCATAACATAGCATCACATAAATATTACAACTTATTTCAGTTTTAAGTTAGAGGCCAAAGCCCGAAGGAATTCAATTTCAGTGTATTCCTTTTTTTTTTAAGAATATTATCGATAGGTAATAGGTAAAACGGGCTGGTTTCCGCAACTCCACGTCAATATGCGCGTATTTTGCGTACGGGTGGGAACATCAATTATTCGATCCACCCCAGCTCCTCAAGGAAGGTCAGCAACGCCTTGGTGTTACTGACAATCTCACAGAGGGTACCTGGGTTACCGAAGTACTTTGCCCTGTATGTGGCGACCACTGGGCAGTATAGTAGCAGGTGCGCTGCTGTCTCGTCATCCTCCATGCAGGCCCTGCACAGCGGACTGTCTGTGACTCCTATAATAATAAATAATAATAAAATTTATTCAAAAATATAAGATACAACTTTTACAGTTTTCCTTAAATTTACGTCAAGTTCACGATGATTTGTGCCTGAACTAGGAAGTCCTGTGTTTCAGGCGATTGGAGGTAACTTTAGTTGACATAATAATCACATAGCATATTTGGTAACAAGCTATATAAAAAAAATTATAGTATCTTAACTAACTAACTAAAATAAAATAAAAATAAAAAAATAACAATATGAACAATATTTACTTTAGCACAAGTAATAACTTCTCTGTATCTTCATAGGACATAGGTTGAAGAGCTTCCTTAAGGATTTTCTTGCAGTTACTGTGGTTTAAGGAGTAGATGTTTCCTTTTTCATTTAGCCTGTTATAGAGTAGCGGTCCGAGGTACATATAGAACTTGGCTGTGAAAGCATGTTTTGTACTTTTTTGAGGGCAAACTATATCTTTCCGTCTTTTTTTAGTAAAATCAGTGCTGTATGGAAGTGCTGCGTGTTGTTTTAGTACAGTGCTCATAATAAATAACTGTCGAACTGTTAGTACTTCACAAGATTTATACAGGAGGTTAGTGGGTGAAAGGAAAGGGCGGCAAGTAGCCACCTTGAGAATAGCTCTTTGAGCTCTTTCAATGGGCAATAACAGACCTTTACTCACCCCACCCCATGAGGTAATACAGTAAGTCAGAATTGACTGACAAAGAGCAAAATATACTTGCCTCAGCATTTTTGGATCTGTAATAAATCGTAACTTTTTGAATACGAATATCAGCTTACGAATTCTATTATTTAGAGCTTATTTAAAGCTTATGTGGTTTAAAGGAAGGGTTTCATCTATTATAATACCTAGGTATTTTATTTTATCAGTCTTTTTAATATTGGGACACTTACACCTGTCATCTGCTGGTTCTGGGCAACAATGAGCATGCAACGCTGTGGGGATATTTGATATATGCTTGCGCATCGAAAACTTAATGTATTTTGTCTTTTCTGCATTTAGAGTTAGTAAGTTATTTTTAAGCCATTTATTTACAATATTAAATCCGTGTTGCGCAAGATTGTAGACTTCGTTTTCTGAGTCAGCCGAAAAAAGTAAAGCAGTGTCATCAGCGTAAGCTATGATAGTGCCATGCTCTAGCTTTAGATTGCAAAGGTCATTTATGTAGATCAAAAACAAAGTGGGCCCTAGAACACTTCCTTGGGGAACACCAAAAATGTGTTTTTTTGAACCTCGCTTAGAACATCGCCAATCTTTACGCACTGGGAACGATCTTCTAAATAACTTTTGAATATTTTCAGCTGGGTGCCTCTTACACCCATGGTCTCAAGCTTGCGCAACAGAATTGGAATGGAAACTGTGTCAAAAGCTTTGGCAAGGTCCAGGAAAATTCCTACTGTGTGGTTACCCTTGTCAAGTTCTTGCGCCAGATAGTCAGTCAAATGATGTACCGCATCGGCAGTTGAAACTTTAGGCCTGAATCCAAAACTGCCGTTCAGACAGAATAGATTTATCTTCCAAATATTTCAACAACCTTTTGTTTATTATTTTCTCCAGTATTTTTGACATAGAAGGAAGTAAAGAAATAGGTCTATAATTTGCCACTTGCTCTTTGCTGCCTGATTTATAGACAGGGACAATTACAGCTTTTTTGAGACACTGGAAAATTACCTGAAGATAAACAAATGCGGAAAATATAAGTCAGTGGTGGTACCAAAATGTCCTTGAATTTTTTAATAATTTTATTCGATATGTTGTCCCAGCCTACTGCACAGTCTTCTTTCAAGGTCATGATTATACTTTCTACCTCAGTCTCGTCAGTATCTAGCAGCGCGAAGGATGTTAAAGCAGTGTTAGATGTAAAAGGAGTGCTCGTTAGGTTTTGGGATTGACCCAGATTTTTCTCTGCCAGACACTTACCCACATTTACAAAGAAATTATTTGCTATGTTAGCGGATTCCACCGGTGACGAGTGTGCTTGTAATAAACTTGAAGATGACTCATATTGTTTTGTGGTATACGTTGCGTCTTTAATACATTTCCAGATCTTTTTACTATTTGTTCCAGCCTTTTCCAATGCCACTTTGTCGTAGTTGCTTTTAACTTTTTTAAGGAGATCATTACAGAAATTTCTATATTTTTTGTACGAAAGTTGCAATACTGCATTTTCTGGATTCGATTTAGCTTTCATATGCAGTTTATCCCTATGTTTCATACAACGAATAAGACCTGCTGTGATCCATGGTTTTATGTTGTGGTTTTTGTTGCTCAACTGCGATACGACTGTGTTTTTCTGAATTGCATTTCTTGCATAAACTATCACACCATCATTTTGGTTGTAATTTATGGTGCTTCGATACATATTATATCCCGGGATTTGTGGTATGTTATATTGTTTGGCAAGCCAGCATTCGGTTAAAACAATGACGTCACAATTTATGCTTAGCCGTTGCTGAAATGTACTAAAGCTATCAAAATTCTTAAAAACACTGCGAATATTTTGTGTTAATATGGTTACTGGAGATTTATAGCCGGATAGATATTGTTTGCAGTTTTCAGCTTCACAAACTTTGGACTCGGATACAGAGAAATTATCTAAATCATTAATTAAATTATTAATCATAATGGTAGTTTAAATAAAAATATAAAATTAAAAAAAAGGACAGAAAAATAACAAATTAACGGCGCTCTTAGGCGCCTTCATAATCTACAGAATTGATGTACCTTTTTTCAGCCATTATTTTCGCCGGGCAGTCAGCAGCACCTGTGTTATGCTTGTCTGGCTTTTTGAAATGCAAGCAAGTAGCGCATTTTGGTTCGTCAGCCTTCTTTGGACATTCTTTTACTGAGTGACCTTGATCACCACAGTGGCCGCAGGTATGCGATGTTTGCCGACATGACTTGGCCGCATGTCCTGGATACTGCTGACACTTATAGCATCGTGTGACCAAAGTAAAGTCTCTCACAGGGCATGATGACCAATTTACAAAAACTCGGTCTTGTGATATCAGGGCTTTGCGTATGACTGCAGGTACCTCAACAATGTAATTACATGTATCAGATTCTTTCTTACCTGACGTATGACTCAATTTCATCAAACTCAAAAACGTCTCAAGGCTGCAGTCCTGAACTTTTTCAGCTAGGTTTTGGTTGTATACACAGGTAAAAACCTCATTTTCCCGCATGGATGTCGGCACTCCTATAATTACAACCCTAGGCTTTCTTTTAAGGGGCTCGTCGACTGTTAGACCTGATTTGGTGAGCTGCACCGATTGTCTCAGCTTCTCGATGTCGTCCTTCGTCTCGGTGCTGATGATAACACCGCCGTTCTTCGTTTTGCGCAGGCCTCTCACGTGGAGCTTCATTTGTTCGGGGCTGATAATTTTTTGGGCAAGAGTTTTAGTCTCATCGCTGGTCTTCATTTTGTCACTCGGATATATGGCCACAGAACTTACAGAACTTGGCTGGATAAAATTGTTGGCACCTTTCTTTACCATGTCAGCAAAGGAAGATCCCTGGGCAGATTTCGTCGAATATTCAATACTCAGCCTAAGGTTCTGTAGCTGCTGCGAAAAGTCGAGTTGGTTTTCCAGAGTTCGGACGGCATAGTGCGATTGGAGGGCTTTAGCTTTGATGGACTGGTACATGACGGCCATTTGCGAGGTTCCGTGACCAATCTTCCGGCATAGGTTAGTGATGCACGTTTTCTGTTCCACGTTCAGCTTTCCCTCAGCTGCAATAGCGCACACCTCTTTCAGGCTCTGTTCGATAGTCGCCATCCAGCTCTGAAGTTCTGACGTCGATACAACTTCAGGGGCATCGTTCCTTTGGATAGGTGCTTGAGGGGTAGAGGCGGCTACGGCCACGGGCACAGGAGTAGAAGGCGGGGAGCGAACACATTTACTACTCCGGTTGAATGGACTATCCTCCATCATGAAGCAGGTTATATCGTTCTTGTTAAACACTTGTCATTTCGTCTAATAATACACCTTACACAAATTTACTGTACGAGAATGAGTTTATTACTGGCTATTGATAACTAGGTCACAATTTCGCAAGTGATTATTTGTTTATTGCAATAATTGTTCGATACGTCTGTTCACTACGACCGGCAAATAGCAATCAATGCCTATGACAAAGAGGTGTTTATTAAATGACCCGTGGCCAGTTAAAGCTGCTGTCATTGTACGCAGCTGTTGCTTAGTTAGTCGGAGAACCTGTTTCGTGAGGCGGCCATCAATTGTAGGGAGTGCTTCCTTGGCCTGCCTGCACTCACCTTGGTCCAACCATAGTTTGTGATGTTGATCCCTGGTGCGTTTCCTTACCAGAGTGCGTAAGTACCCGAAGGGGAGTGGCACGATGGGCACAGGTCCCACCGGTGCCATGCTCGACCCCCTTCTGGCAAGTTCATCGGCTGCGTCGTTGCCTAGCGAACCGCTGTGTCCTTTGATCCATTGAATGGTTATGTTGTTAAGGCTACCCACCTGGTTGAGGCGCTGGTGACACTCGTATATTAGCCCAGAGTCAACAGTGTGACTGCTTAGCGCTTGCAGGACAGACATGCTGTCTGATAGTATACGAATCGAGTGGTCCTTAACTTGTCTGGCCATGATGGCCGAGGCGGCCAGAGAAATGCCCATGCATTCGGCCTGGAACACTGTGTTATGGATCCCCAAAGGCGTGGCTATGTGTATGTTCAAGTCCTCCGAGAAGATCCCAGCACCTGTGCCACTACCTGTTTTGGATCCATCTGTGAAGATACGCAGCTCTGCGGGGCGCAACCCCTCGCATCGGTGGTCCTCGTGAAGTTGGAGAATATTATCGATTCGTTCCTTTTTCTTTAAACAATACTTCGGCTTTTTTTTGTGGTGATTGTCCATTAAACAGACATTCTACGCTACCCAATATTACTTTGGATTCTAGAAGCAACTCATGGGCTAGGCAATAAAACCCAGGTTTGTTATGATTTATAATTTGATTAATTCTATGGTGCCAGGATTCCGCTGAATTTTGGGTTTTCGGTAGCCCTTTATCATGTAAACTTGCAATAGTCCATAATTTTGGAGAAAAACAAGGGTCTTTGTTGCCGTTTCCTAAAACGTAATCTTTTCCAAACATTTGTACAAGGTAAGTGCTTTCTGAAGAAACGGATTCCTGTAACTTCATAAAATTGTGGGGTATTTCCTTTTCATCTAAAAACGCCAATGCTAAGTCCGCCTCCTGCGAGGCCGCCACGCCGCACTGCGCAGTGTGTGCCGCCAGTGGCTGCCCTGCGGGCCACGTGATGATGGGGAGGAAATGCAATCCTCCCCCTAAGAAGGGCAAAGAGCAGGCGCCGATTCGGCCTGTCGCTGCCACCGCCGTCCCTGAGGCTGGGACTTTGGCGGCTGTGGAGGGGGGTGCGATGTCTGATTGATGGATAGGGTCATCAAGCATCGCATCCTTCAGGCGAACACCAACCACTGCAGAGCGGCCCAGGATCTGCTGATGCAGACCATGGCCGAGTGGTTGGTGGACGTGGCGGTGGTTGCCGAGCCGTACTCGGTCCCTGGCCGTTGGCTGGGTGATCGAGACGGCTTGGTGGCATTGGTGTCGCAGTTTTCCACAGACTCCCCTCCCCTCTCGCTCTTAGAGAGGGGACCGGGATACGTGGCCGCCGCGTGGGGAGACTTGGCCCTTGTGGGCGTCTATTTATCCCCAAACCGCCCTCTCGCGGACTTCGAGAACTTTCTCGAAATCCTCACCGCAATGGTCGGGAGGGCGGCACCACGCCAGGTCGCCATATTGGGCGACTTGAACGCCAAGTCGACGGCCTGGGGCAACCCAGCCGCTTCTGTTAGGTTAGGTTTTTTTTTTTTTTTTTTTTTTTTTTTTTTTTTTTTTTTTTTTTTTTTTTGGCAGGAGTGGGAAATCCTCATGGACGCCCAGACTGACCCACTGGTGAGCCAGTCTGGGCAGTGCCGGACTCTTACCGGCTAAAACCACACTCCTGCCTTGCCAAGTGTACCTCTGACGTGATCAAAGCTCTTTTCTGTCACGGAAATTGTATAAATTATATAATGAGTGGCAACAACAACACGGAGACGTTTGTTTCTTCCGCTAGACAACCAAAACTACAGTAATAACTACATCACCAATAATAAAAATTAACACCACTTTTCTAATTCTATATCTAGTATATTAAAACTACATGCTATTACGAGACATTTCTTAATTACTGTAAGGTACCAAATCTATTATTATTAATATATATATATATATTTTTTTTTTTTTTTTTTTTTTTTTTTTTTTTTTTTTCTACTTATTTTGATAATTATGATACGTTAACTATATAAACATTATACATTAAGTATCATATTTTCTTAAGCTATTTATTTCTAATTATTACTAAAGATACTATTTTATTACAATAACTTAAAAACTCTTTTCTTTCCTTTCCTTTCATTATACATGGTAGATTTTCGGCAACCAATGCGACGGCGAGTTTCTGTTCAGTCTCGTACCGCATCTTTGCGGTGATCGGGCAATCAAGGAGTATGTGGAGCACTGTTTCCTCTACGCCAGGCTCGCAGGCGCATGATGGGTCCTCCTTACACTTGAAACGCTTCAGGTATGCAGAGAACCCACCATGCCCCGTCAATAATTGCGTGTTAATGCTGGTTGGAGCCATCTTTCGCACCACGCTATACGCCACCACTGCGTCCGGGAAGAAAAGTTTGGTGCCCGAAGCCGTGTCACCAGACTTATATCTCCCGTTCCATTCGTCAAGCGTCTTCGACCGGATTCCTCGCTTGACGAATGATACGGGACACATATCGTAGTCCGGCTTCTTCTTCGACCCCAGGGCGGCTTCCTTCGCGAGCTGGTCGGCTCTTTCGTTTCCCTCCAACCCTGCGTGGGCCTTGATCCAGAACAAGGAGACACTCTTATTCTGGAGCTTACAGCGTCGTATGGTGTCTCTGGTTTCCACGGCCAAGGGGTGGGGGGAACTTATATTGATCACCGACTGAAGAGCCGCCATGGAGTCGCTGAAGATGCCGAACGTGTGTTAGGTTAGGTTAGGTTAGGTTAGGTTCGGCCGGTACTCGAGCCCTGGCTCGGGAGGAGGCACGGCTCCCTGTCGTTTCGGGTGACGCAGGTGCTCTCGGGGCATGGTTGCTTCGGGAAGTACCTGTGTCGCATAAACAGGGAGCCGGACGCCCGGTGTCACCACTGCGTCGACTGCCGGGAGGACACGGCGCGGCATACGCTGGCAGAGTGTGCCGCTTGGGAGGAGCCTCGCCGTGCCCTCATCTCAGGAGTAGGCAGTGACCTATCGCTGCCGGCCGTGATCGAGTCGATGGCCGGCAGCGAGGAGTCCTGGGACGCGGTGGTATCCTTCTGCGAAACAGTCGTGTCGCAGAAGGAGGCTGCGGAAAGGGAGCGGGAGATCTCGTCCGCTCACCCGGCCCGCAGCAGGCGCACTGGGCGTCGGCAGAGGGCAGACAATGCCCTCTTCCGGCCCCCCTAAATGGGTCCAGGGACGGCGGACTCGGGGACGTCCGCCGCCCCCTATCACACTGGACCCGAGGTGGCGGCGCGTAGTGTTCCACGCGCGCCCCTTTGAGACGTCGCGGGGGGGTCTAACACCTCACCCCCCCGCAGACTTGAGGTGGCCCGCAGAGGCGGGCCGGCACTAGCCGGGGATCACGGAAGTAATACTAGCTCCCAAGATCCCCGGTGCAAGTGTGAGAAGGGAACACCGGGGTGGTTTTTAGTCAGTAAGAGTCTGACAGACCCCTCCGCCCACCCCAGGGCGGAGGACATCCATGAGGATTTTCCACCCCGGCAACAAAAAAAAAAAAAAAAAAAGGTTAGGTTAGGTTAGGTTAGGTTAGGTTAGGTTAGGTTAGGTTAGGTTGGGGGACCCCCCCACAGTGCTTGCGTCCACGTCGCGTCCCCTGGGCAACGACCCGGTTCTGACCACCGTAACGGAGTGGCAGACCGGTGTTCGGCTAAAGTGCACTGTGCAGTCGTAGCATTTTTAATCTATTTTATTCTATTTTATCTAACTGGCGGAAACTACGACACTTGCGGAGGCTATGCCTAAACCATCGCGGGACGTCTCCGGACGTTTTCGAAAAGGCCCTTCTCAGGGCCAACCAAAAGGCCCTTCTCAGGGCCAACCCAAAGGCCCTTCTCAGGGCCAACCAAAAGGCCCTTCTCAGGGCCAACCCGAGGGCACCTCAGCGTCGGAGGCTAGCCGCGCGCCGTCTGCGGCTAGCAGCGTCTTTTATTTGACGGGTGAGTTGGCGGACTCCGACAACGAGTCAATTGCGGGCGAGTCGGACGCAAGTTCAATGACTGGTCGCCGGGAGCCGGGGAAGCGGGCCCTTAAGAGAAATGGGTCCGGCGGTTCTTCGGAATCGAGGAGGGCGTCAAAGGCGAAGTCCAAAAAGCTGGTGTCGGACACCCACGACGTGGGTCTGGCAGAGGCCCAACGCCAGTTGGACCTGTCCCGAAGGGCCCAGCTTCAACAAGACCTGGAGGAGCGGGTTGCGGCAAAGGAGCAACGGACGCGCGTCGCCCGGGCCAAGTCCGGGTACGGCGCGTCCCGCGTTCTGTACGCAGACCACTCCCTGGCGGAGCTGGAGCTGATGGCCGAGGAGGACGAAGAGGAGATAGTGGAAGTCGCCTCTAAGTCCTCCAATTTGAAAGGGACTTTTCAAAAGTCCCTTAAATGCAGGGCCGCAAGCATGCGCGGCATAGTCGGGGAGCTGGTGCAGCGCAAGGCGACTGACGAAACGCGGCAACTGCAGGCGAGGGTGGATCGCCTGCAGTCAGAGGTCAGCCAACTGCACCAAAAGCTGGCTGAAGCCACGGCCCGGCCAAACAAAGGTGAGGCCAGACCAGCGGCTGAGGTGTCCCCCTCCAACCTTGAGGATATAATCCGCAAGGTCGTCACGGAGGAGAGGGCCTTCACGAGAGCCTGTCTAGCGGGCATCGAAGACAGGCTCTTGCCCGAGAAACGCCTCCGGCCGCCGCTCACGGCGGACAAGAGGCGACGCGAGCCGGAGCCGTTACCCCAGGGGGAAGACGCTCATCTTCCCTCCACCACCCCATCCAACCAGCAAGGGTGGACGAAGGTGGCCAAAAAGGGGAAAAAGAAGGGAAAAAAGTCGAGGTCGGTGGCTCCCCCTGCCGCCCCCGCCAACACCCCTCGCGGCCAGTCCCAAACAACAGGCAAGGGGAAGAGGAAGACGTCGGCCCCAAGGCCAAGGAAATTGGTTCCCCCTAAGACCGCAGCCGTAGTGGTGACGCTCACCGCTGAGGCTGCGGAGCGGGGGGAGACGTATGCGTCAATAATGTCGCGGGCGCGTCCAAATGCCGATCCTAACAAACTGGGGATCGGCACAGTCTCGTGCCGCCGGACCCAGGCCGGGGCTCGAATTTTCGAGTTCCCGGGGGCTCAGGGTGGCACCAACGCGGACCTCTTCGCAACCAAGTTGCAAGAGGTCATCGCGGACGCGGCCAAAGTCACCAGGCCCACGAAGTCTGTGGCCTTGGAGGTGACCGACCTTGACGACTCGGTCACAAAAGAGGAGGTGGTGGCGGCGGTCGCAGCAATGGGGGGCTGTGGCGTCACAGCGGTGCAAGGTCGGGCCATCAGGCCCGGCCGCAGCGGCATGGGCACCATTCGCCTTGAGTGCCCAGTCGCCGCTGCTATAACCGTCCTCGCCAAGGGACGGCTTGCCGTCGGGTTCAGCTCGGGTGTAGTCCGGGCACTTGCAGCTAAGCCTCTGCGCTGCTACAAGTGTTGTGGCATCGGACACACTCGGCCTCTTTGTCCGTCCAAGGTCGACAGGGCGGACACGTGCTTCCGATGTGGCAAAGAGGGGCACAAGTCCGCCTCCTGCGAGGCCGCCACGCCGCACTGCGCAGTGTGTGCCGCCAGTGGCTGCCCTGCGGGCCACGTGATGATGGGGAGGAAGTGCAATCCTCCCCCTAAGAAGGGCAAAGAGCAGGCGCTGATTCGGCCTGTCGCTGCCACCGCCGTCCCTGAGGCCGGGACCTTGGCGGCTGTGGAGGGGGGTGCGATGTCTGATTGATGGATAGGGTCATCAAGCATCGCATCCTTCAGGCGAACACCAACCACTGCAGAGCGGCCCAGGATCTGCTGATGCAGACCATGGCCGAGTGGTTGGTGGACGTGGCGGTGGTTGCCGAGCCGTACTCGGTCCCTGGCCGTTGGCTGGGTGATCGAGACGGCTTGGTGGCATTGGTGTCGCGGTTTTCCACAGACTCCCCTCCCCTCTCGCTCTTAGAGAGGGGACCGGGATACGTGGCCGCCGCGTGGGGAGACTTGGCCCTTGTGGGCGTCTATTTCTCCCCAAACCGCCCTCTCGCGGACTTCGAGAACTTTCTCGAAATCCTCACCGCAGTGGTCGGGAGGGCGGCACCACGCCAGGTCGCCATATTGGGCGACTTGAACGCCAAGTCGACGGCCTGGGGCAACCCGGCCGCTTCTTGTAACGTCCGGGGACGCGCCGCAGAATTTTGGGCGGCGTCGTGCGGTGTGTCCCTCCTAAACAGAGGGACTGTCCACACCTGTGTGCGGCAACGGGGAGGGTCGGTAGTCGACGTCTCGTTTGCCACCCCCGTGCTAGCCGCACAAGTCGTGAACTGGCGGGTGGAGATGGTGGAGACCATGTCGGACCACCGCTACGTGCGGTTCGACATCTCCACCCAGAGCTCCCAGGGAACGGCCCGCCCGGGCCAATCAAGGTTCCCACGGTGGGCTCTCACCCGTCTGGACCGAGAGGCAGCGGAGGAGGCGGCGTTCGTCCAGGACTGGCTCACGCCTCCTGTCGAGGTCCTGGACGTGGACGCCGCAGCGGTCCAGCTGAGGGGGTCCCTGACTGAGGTGTGCAACTCCAGCATGCCCCGGTCTCATCGCCCACCTCCCCGCCGCGCCGTCTATTGGTGGTCGGAGGAACTGGCGGGGCTCCGGACCGACTGCGTAGCGGCCAGGAGGGCCTACACGCGGAGTCGAAGGCGCAGGCCCCGAGATCCCACCAACGAGGAGGGCCTCTATGCCGCGTACGTTGACGCAAAGGCGGTCCTGAAGACGGCAATGTGCGCGGCCGAAGACTCGGCGAGAGCCGAGATGCTGGAGGGTCTCGACAGGGATCCGTATGGAAGACCATACAAGGTGGCGCGGGATAAACTGCGCCCCTTTGGTCCTCCACTGACGGAGACCCTCGAACCGGCATTACTGGATGGGGTAGTCCGGTCTCTGTTTCCGTCAAGGACCAGCTTCACCCCGCCAGTGATGGACCCCCCGCGGGAGGCGGTTCCGCCGGAGGAGGAGGTCCCCGCGGTTACAGCGTCGGAACTGCGTGCAGGGACTCTTCGTCTCCGCGCGAAGAACACGGCCCCAGGGCCGGACGGCGTTCCCGCACGGGTGGTGGCCATCGCCGCCTCTCAGATGGAGGAGAGGCTTCGGGACCTTTTTAGCGCGTGTTTCACGACTGGGAGGTTCCCGAAACCCTGGAAGGAGGGGCGGCTATGCCTCCTCCGAAAGGAGGGACGCCCGGCGGACTCCCCCTCGGCTTACCGGCCCATCGTTTTGCTCGATGAGGTCGGTAAGTTGTTCGAGGGGATAATCGCCTACCGGCTGAGTAGCCTGCTGGGGACGGTGGGGCCGGACCTGTCGGACGCCCAATTTGGTTTCCGACGGGGTCGTTCGACGGTGGATGCGTTGGCCCTACTGAAGGGCCAGGTGAGGGAGGCCGTGGAAGCGGGTGAAGGAGTGTTGGCGGTGTCATTCGACATAGCCAACGCCTTCAACTCTGTCCCCCACTCGACAATCTTGGAGGCACTTCGGTTCCACGGAGCGCCCCAGTACCTGCGCCAACTCTTGGCCAGCTACTTGGAGGACCGGGTGGTCCTCCTTGAGGACAAGACGGCCAGAGGTAGGCGATACGGCGCAGAGTCCGGTGTTCCGCAGGGGTCGGTCCTAGGGCCACCGCTGTGGAACATTGGATTCGACTGGCTCCTGCGGGGAACCCTCCTCCGTGGCACGAGCATCATCTGTTACGCAGATGATACTCTACTCATTGCCCGGGGGAGGAACTTCGGCGAGGCGGCCAGTCTGGCCTCTGCTGGCGGATCCTTAGTGGCAGGAAGGATCCGCCGCCTAGGGTTGAAGGTGGCGCTCCACAAGACCGAGGCCGTGTTTTTCCACGGGCCACGGCAGCGCATCCCTCCCGACGGCCACATTATCGTGGAGGGTGTCAGGATCGAGGTCAAGGCCCAGATGAAGTACTTGGGCCTTGTACTTGACAGCAGGTGGCGCTTCGGCCCACACTTTAGCGGGCTGTCGACGCGCCTGCTGAAGACGGCGAATGCCCTGTCGTGGCTCCTCCCGAACCTGGGGGGTCCGAAGGCGAGATGCCGGCGCCTGTACGCCGGCATCCTCAGGAGCATGGCCCTTTACGGGGCCCCAATCTGGGCGGACTCCCTCCACAGGAGAGAGAACGCCACTGCCATCCGGAGGCCCCAAAGGGCCATTGCACTGCGGGTAGCGAGGGCCTACCGATCAGTGGGCTTCTCGGCGGCGTGCGCTCTGGCCGGCACCCCTCCTTGGGAGCTCGAGGCGTGGGTGCTGACCAGAGTTTACGAATGGACGGCGCGGCGTAAGGCGCTCGGGGAGCTCCCCGCCGCAGAAGAGCGGGAGGCCGTGCGGCAGGAGGCGAGGGACGCGATCGTCCATCACTGGACAGAGGACCTCGCCACTGCCGCTTTTGGCCGCCGAACTTTGGACGCGCTCGGGCCGGTCCTGAAGGACTGGCTCGAGCGGTCACATGGTTTCCTCTCTTTCCGTCTGGTGCAGGTGTTGTCCGGCCATGGGTGTTTCGGATCGCACCTGCACCGGATCCAAAGGGAGGAGACCTCATCGTGCCACGACTGTGGCGCGGCGGAGGATACGGCACAGCACACCCTTGAGGTGTGCCCGGCCTGGTCCGAGCTGCGCCAGACTCTGATAGCAGCGGCCGGGCCGGACCTCTCGCTTCCCAGCGTCGTCAACTTCATGCTGGAAAGCGAGGGGGCCTGGACAGCAGTCGCCTCCTTCTGCGAGGAAGTAATGTCACAGAAGGAGGCGGCGGAGCGCGCGCGGGAGGACGATCCTCTCGCGGCGCCGCTCCGCAGGCGAAGAGGAGGCGCGAGAAGGCGATTGTACGATCGTCGTCTCCGCCTCCTCCCAGGTGGAGGCCAGCAGGCAACGGGTGCGGGGGCACCCTTGCCTGTATTGCACAGGCCTCCACCAGTGCCGGACGGGAATGGCCAGGTGTTCCCTGCCATTTCCGTAGCCCCCCATTGAGAATGGGGGGCACGCGGGGCCCGCCGTCAGGCGGGCATGCACCGAGAGGGTCATGGATGTAAAGGTTGAGCCGGTTTCCCATGGCCCTCCCATCACGGTGATGTGGGAACACCGCTGAGTTTTAGTGGGTATACTGTCACTTATTGACAGGAGTCCCACATACCCCGACTCGTCCCCCACGAGCGGGCATGCGTAATGCATTTCTCAGCGTAAAAAAAAAAAAAAAAAAAAAAAAAAAAAAGGTTAGGTTAGGTTCTCAGGAGTAGGCAGTGACCTGTCGCTGCCGGCCGTGGTGGAGTCGATGGCCGGCAGCGAGGAGTCCTGGGACGCGGTGGTGTCCTTCTGCGAAACAGTCGTGTCGCAGAAGGAGGCTGCGGAAAGGGAGCGGGAGATCTCGTCCGCTCACCCAGCCCGCAGCAGGCGCACCGGGCGTCGGCAGAGGGCAGATAATGCCCTCTTCCGGCCCCCCTAAATGGGTCCAGGGACGGCGGACTTGGGGACGTCCGCCGCCCCCTATCACACTGGACCCGAGGTGGCGGCGCGTAGTGTTCCACGCGCGCCCCTTTCAGACGTCGCGGGGGGGGTCTAACACCTCACCCCCCCCCAGACTTGAGGTGGCCCGCAGAGGCGGGCCGGCACTAGCCGGGGATTGCGGAAGTAATAACAGATCCCAAGATCCCCGGTCCAAGTGTGGGAAGAGAACACTGGGGTGGTTTTTAGTCAGTAAGAGTCTGACAGACCCCTCCGCCCGCCCCAGGGTGGAGGACATCCATGAGGATTTTCCACCCCGTGAACAAAAAAAAAAAAAAAAAAAAAAAAAAAAAAAAAAAAAAAAAAGGTTAGGTTAGGTTAGGTTAGGTTGGCGTTGTCAACGCTGCTTCCCAATCTGGGGGGCCCGAGCGCCGCCTGTAGGCGGCTCTACGTGGGGATCGTGCGATCGATGGCCCTTTATGGGGCCCCGATCTGGGCGGCTGACCTGACGGCCGGAAGCATCGCAGTCCTGCGGAAGCCGCAGAGAGCGATGGCCGTCAGAGTCATCAGGGGATATCGCACGATCTCCTACGAGGCGGCTTGCGTACTGGCCGGATCCCCACCCTGGGACCTCGAGGCGAAAGTACTCGCGTCACTGTATCGGTGGCGCGAGGAAGCGAGGGCGCGGGGCGAGTGGCTGATGCAGCGACATGTGGAGTTGCGTCGGTCACAGCTTCGCGCAGCCCTGGTGGTGGAATGGCGGGACAGGCTTTCACGCCCTACCGCCGGCCTCGCCACCATCGAGGCGGTCCGGCCGGTACTCGAGCCCTGGCTCGGGAGGAGGCACGGCTCCCTGTCGTTTCGGGTGACGCAGGTGCTCTCGGGGCATGGTTGCTTCGGGAAGTACCTGTGTCGCATAAACAGGGAGCCGGACGCCCGGTGTCACCACTGCGTCGACTGCCGGGAGGACACGGCGCGGCATACGCTGGCAGAGTGTGCCGCTTGGGAGGAGCCACGCCGTGCCCTCATCTCAGAAGTAGGCAGTGACCTGTCGCTGCCGGCCGTGGTCGAGTCGATGGCCGGCAGCGAGGAGTCCTGGGACGCGGTGGTATCCTTCTGCGAAACAGTCGTGTCGCAGAAGGAGGCTGCGGAAAGGGAGCGGGAGATCTCGTCCGCTCACCCGGCCCGCAGCAGGCGCACCGGGCGTCGGCAGAGGGCAGATAATGCCCTCTTCCGGCCCCCCTAAATGGGTCCAGGGACGGCGGACTCGGGGACGTCCGCCGCCCCCTATCACACTGGACCCGAGGTGGCGGCGCGTAGTGTTCCACGCGCGCCCCTTTGAGACGTCGCGGGGGGGTCTAACACCTCACCCCCCCGCAGACTTGAGGTGGCCCGCAGAGGCGGGCCGGCACTAGCCGGGGATCACGGAAGTAATACTAGCTCCCAAGATCCCCGGTGCAAGTGTGGGAAGGGAACACCGGGGTGGTTTTTAGTCAGTAAGAGTCTGACAGACCCCTCCGCCCACCCCAGGGCGGAGGACATCCATGAGGATTTTCCACCCCGGCAACAAAAAAAAAAAAAAAAAAAAAAAGGTTAGGTTAGGTTAGGTTAGGTTCCGGACGCCCGGTGTCACCACTGCGTCGACTGCCGGGAGGACACGGCGCGGCATACGCTGGCAGAGTGTGCCGCTTGGGAGGAGCCTCGCCGTGCCCTCATCTCAGGAGTAGGCAGTGACCTATCGCTGCCGGCCGTGGTCGAGTCGATGGCCGGCAGCGAGGAGTCCTGGGACGCGGTGGTATCCTTCTGCAAAACAGTCGTGTCGCAGAAGGAGGCTGCGGAAAGGGAGCGGGAGATCTCGTCCGCTCACCCGGCCCGCAGCAGGCGCACTGGGCGTCGGCAGAGGGCAGACAATGCCCTCTTCCGGCCCCCCTAAATGGGTCCAGGGACGGCGGACTCGGGGACGTCCGCCGCCCCCTATCACACTGGACCCGAGGTGGCGGCGCGTAGTGTTCCACGCGCGCCCCTTTGAGACGTCGCGGGGGGGTCTAACACCTCACCCCCCCCGCAGACTTGAGGTGGCCCGCAGAGGCGGGCCGGCACTAGCCGGGGATCACGGAAGTAATACTAGCTCCCAAGATCCCCGGTGCAAGTGTGAGAAGGGAACACCGGGGTGGTTTTTAGTCAGTAAGAGTCTGACAGACCCCTCCGCCCACCCCAGGGCGGAGGACATCCATGAGGATTTTCCACCCCGGCAACAAAAAAAAAAAAAAAAAAAAAAAAAAAAGGTTAGGTTAGGTTAGGTTAGGTTAGGTTAGGTTAGGTTAGGTTGGGGTGCGTGCAGAAAACCTCCTCGTGTGCCTGACTGCTGCTCGTTCCTTACGAATACGTTCGGGGGAAAGAGCAGTCGTCTGGCCGGTGCACCCTGGGCGCGGTCAATAGTCTCTCCATGTCGGAGGGGGTATTGACTGCGGCGGATTTCTGCGGGGGGGGAGAGCCTAGGCTCGTCGGTCGTCCACTCCCCCCTCTGCTTACAGAGGGAGGTCGAGTGGACGCAGATTGGGGAGGCGGACCAATGGTCCGCTGTAGAGGGGCCCATGTGGTAGGTTAGGTTAGAATAGGATAGGTTAGGTATTATTATTATTAAAAAAAAAAAAAAAAAAAAAAAAAAAAAAAAAAAAAAAAAAAAATGTACATATTAGGTTAGGTTAGGTGGGCATGGGTTTTCACGTGGAGGGGGCCCACTATGGGCCAAAGAAGCCGCTGAGGTGCAGGCGCACCAAAGCAGCACGTGTTTCTCTCCTTGAGGAGTAGTCTTCGAGGGGAGAACTTTCGGCGGGTTCGCTGAGTCGGGTTGGCCGGACAGCGAATAGAGGCATGTGTAATGCCGCCGTCGGGGGCTTGGCTTAATAGCCTGGCCCAGAGGAAGGTACCTCTAAGATAAAAAACCACCCAATCCTAAGTTCTGAAGCGCGGCGAGAGGATGAATGGCTGGAGGGAGTCCAGTCGTGAGCGTTTCACCTGCAGATACCTGCCGACCTTTGCAGTATATAGGCTTACCGGGCATCTAGGCTCTGCCCGGTGGACGTCAAAACCTATATCAACTCGTGGGAACTGATATGAATAAAACTAATAAAACTTATAATAATAAAAAGACGGAGAAGGTGCCGATCGTTCTGGTCGAGCAGATGGGTGTGGGTGCGGTGTCAGATTCTGACACCGCGTCCGAAAGGATGAGTTTGGCGAGCGTGGCGAGCTTCGGCTCAAAGCGCTTGCAAACTGAAGAAGAGGTGGGTGGGCGATTCTGGAAGAATTGCTCACAAAAAAAGAAGCGCGGGGAGCTGTCAGGCTCTTCTAGCGAAGAGAGCCTGCCAGCCGCTAAAGTGCCAACAGCATCAGGCAGGAGAGGGCGAGGTCGCGCAGGGGCGAGTGTAACTCGTGTGGAGCGTGACGTGCGGGGTCGGTTCGCGTCGGTTTCCCGACCCGATACGCCGGTTCCGAAGGAGGATGTCGAGGGCGCGGGGAGCGACCCCGGGCCCACAACCGCGGACTCCAGCGAGTGCATATTGCTGGGGTCAAACAAGGCGGAGGCGAACGCCGCAAAGCGGGCGCAGCGCAAGGCGGTGGCGGCTGATGAAATCAGTGAGTTGGCCCGTCAGGCGCGAGAGCGGCGCTCGGCCCGGATGACTGCCGGGGGGAGCCCATCGGCGGTGGCGCTCAGTCGCCAAGTTCTGGACGGCGTGGATGTTGTCTTGAAGGTTGCCACCAAATCGGGCAACCTGAAGGGCACATTCACCCGTGCTCTGAAGGAGGCGGCTGATGACATTAGGGAGGCAGTTGAGGTCCTCCTCAGTCGCACGAGCACGGAGGAGACGGCGAAGTTGTGGGAGGAGAACAGCCGTCTCCGGTCCGAGCTGGAGGATCTCAAACGGGAGTTTGTCGCTCAGAAGAATGACTGGCAGCGGCAAGCACCTCCTGCATCCACCGGCCACACTCCTGCCGTGCCTTCGTCGGCCCCTGCACCTGTGCCACCGCCTGCCTGGTCGGACCAAGACATGGAGAGGGTGGCCAGAATATGTATGGTGCAGTGTGGGGGCATGGTGGATGCCCGATTGGATGCCCGATTGGAGGCCATAGAGTCGCGACTCCCCCCAGCCGAAATCCTCCGGCCGCCGCTTGCGGCAGATAAGCGGAGGAAGGATGAGGCCGCCAGGACGAAGCCCGTGCAGGTTGCCAAGAAACATGCGAAGGTGGCCAAAAAGCCCACGGAGAGGCCCAAAGAGACCGCGGTGGGTGCGTCTGCGCCCTCTTCACAGTCAACCGTGCCCCCGGTGACCACGCCTCCCCCCCAGGAGGCCTGGACGACGGTTGTAAAAAAGGGCTGCAAGAAGAAGAGGGCGCTGCCGGCACTCCCCAAAGCCCCGGCTCCGAAAAAGAGCACAAAGCCGCCCAAGGCCAAGACTCCACGCTCCGAGGCTGTAGTTATAACGCTGCAGCCCGAAGCCTCAAAAAGGGGAGTCACCTACATGTCGGTCCTGGCGGCAATTAAGGACAAGCTGAAATTCAGCGAGCTCGGCACCCCAGCTGGGTTTGATTTTAGAACGGCAGCTACGGGTGCCAAGGTGTTTGAGTTGTCGGGTGCTCTGAGGCAGGAGAGGGCAGACGCTCTGGCCGCCAAACTGCGAGCTGTCATCAAACCGGAGGATGCTCGGGTGTCCAGACCCACTAAAACGGCTGAATTGCGCATAGAAGGGCTGGACGACTCCGCGACCCCGGAGGAAGTAGTGGCGGCCATCGCCAAAAACGGCGAGTGTCTGCCCGAAACTGTAAAAGCAGGAGAAATCCGCAGCAGTGCGGCCGGGCTGGGCACGATCTGGGTGCAGTGCCCAGTAGCTGCTGCAAACAAGGTCGCTGACGGTAGAAGGTTGCTGGTGGGATGGGTGTCTGCCAGGGTAAAACTCCTGGCAACAAGGGCTGTGCAGTGCTTCAGGTGCCTGGAAAAGGGGCATGTTCGGGCACAATGCACTGCACAAATAGATCGCAGTGATTTGTGTTATCGCTGCGGTCAGCCCGGCCACAAGGCGGCCCAGTGCTCCGCGGCACCAAACTGCAGTCTTTGCGCAGCTGCAGGAAAGCCTACGGAGCACAGACTTGGTGGAAAAGCCTGCAAGGCACCCAAAAAAGTTGCCAAGAGGACTAGGGCCTTCGGAGGCCCTGTGCCTCTACCACTGCCTGGCAGCCCAGCTGCTGACTCCCGAACCAGAGAAGGAGGAGATACCGAGGAAATGCAATGCCAGTGACGGCCCAATTGCATTTCCTCCAGGCAAATATCAACCACGCTGCCAGAGCTCAGGACCTATTGCTCCAGAGCATGGCGGAGTGGTCGATCCATGTGGCTGTGGTCGCTGAGCCGTATTTTGTCCCCCCCCGCGACAACTGGGCAGGGGACCTAGACGGTTTGGTGGCCATCATCGGCGGGACTCTTGGGACTCCCTCCCGAGGACACGGCTGGGTGGCCGCCCTCGTGGATGGAATTGTCACGGTCGGGGCGTATTTCTCGCCCAACAAGAGTCTCGCTGACTTCGAGGGGTTCCTTGTCGAGTTGGGTGCCGTCGTGGGCCAGTTCCACCCTCGCCCGGTGCTGTTGCTCGGGGATCTCAACGCCAAGTCTGCGGCGTGGGGATCTCCGGTGACCGATGCTAGGGGTGAGGTGCTGGAGGAGTGGGCAGTCACGACAGGCTTGACCATCCTAAATCGGGGCTCGATCTACACGTGCGTGCGGCAGCGGGGCGGGTCCATAGTGGACGTCTCGTTCGCTAGCCCTGCTGTCGCGAGCCGTGTCCGCGACTGGCGTGTCGCCGTGGAGGTGGAGACGTTGTCGGATCACCGATACATCCGATTCGACGTCTCCGCCCAGACCACCGGCGGCCGTAGTCCATCGACCCCGCAAAGGGATGGTCCGCGCTGGGCGCGTAAGCGCATCGACAGGGAGCTTCTCGAGGAGGCCGCTATTGTGCAGGCCTGGATTCGGGAGTCGGCAACGAACGGACCCGTCGACGTCGAAGAGGAGGCGCTGTGGTTCCGCGAGGCGATGACGCAAATCTGCGACGCGTCCATGCCCCGCGTCCACACATATTCAGCTAGGCGCCAGGTGTACTGGTGGTCTGCCGAAATCGCACAATTACGTGTCGAGTGCGTAGCGGTCAGACGCCAGTACACCCGATACCGGAGGAGACGTCGTCGGGTCCCTGACGAAGAAGCCGCGCTGTATGAGGTGTACCGCGCGGCGAAGCAGGCCCTGTGGCTGGCCATCGGCGAAGCGAGGACGCGAGCCAGGGAGGAGATGTTGGAGACTCTAGACGGAGATCCGTGGGGGCGCCCCTATCGTGCGGTTCGAGGGAAACTTCGAGCCGCGGCGCCTCCACTCACGGAGAGTCTCCAACCTGAGCTGCTGGAGGAGGTCGTCGCAGCCCTCTTCCCGGCAAGAGCGGAGCATACTCCGCCGCCGATGGCTTTGCGCACAGCCACAGAGCCTACAGAGGAGAACGCCATCAGCGTCCCAGAGGTGACACAAACAGAGATGGGGGCGGCCGTGACGCGGCTCCGGGCCAAGAACGTGGCTCCGGGGCCCGACGGGATCCACGGCCAAGCGCTAGCCCTCGCTCTGAAAGAGCTAGAGCCCCACTTGAGAGGACTCTACACTGCGTGCCTTGAGCAGGGCCAGTTTCCTACTTTGTGGAAATCTGGTCGTCTGGTCCTGCTCAGGAAGGCGGGGCGCCCTGCGGACTCACCGTCCGGGTACAGGCCCATAGTGCTGCTAGACGAGGTGGGTAAGATGTTTGAGCGGATAATCGCTGCCCGCCTCGTCGGCCACTTGTGCGGAGAGGGGCCTGACCTGGCTGAGAGCCAGTTCGGCTTTCGGCACGGGCGCTCCACCATACACGCTATATCGCGGGTGAGAGTCCTGGCGGAGGAAGCAGTGTCCCGGGGCGGGGTGATGTTGGCGGTGTCCTTGGATATCTCCAACGCCTTCAACACCCTGCCCTGGAGCTGCATCCGGGAGGCACTGCGTTACCATCGGGTGCCTTCCTACCTCCGCCGCATAGTCGGGGCTTATTTGGCGGAAAGATGTGTCACCTACATGGGACGTGATGGCGGAAACCAGCGCCGCATGTCGTGCGGTGTTCCACAGGGCTCGGTCGTAGGACCGCTCCTGTGGAACATCGGGTACGACTGGGTGCTGCGGGGCGAGCTCCAGCCGGGCGTGGACCTGACGTGTTATGCGGACGACACACTGGTCACGGCCCGGGGGAGCTCGTACAGGGAGGCAGCGTTGCTGGCGACGGCTGCGGTCTCACAGGTGGTGAGCCGCATACGTCGCCTAGGCCTGGAGGTTGCCCTCAACAAGTCGGAGGCCTTGATCTTTCATGGCCCCCGGCGGGCGCCGCCGCCGGGATTACACATCGTGGTTGGGGGGGCTCAAATCGCTGTCGAGTCTACCATGAAGTACCTTGGATTGGTGCTCGACAGCCGGTGGGATTTTGGCCCCCACTTCCGGCGGCTGGCACCCAAGTTGTTGGGTGCGGCTGGAGCGTTATCAACGCTGCTTCCCAATTTGGGGGGCCCGAGCGCCGCCTGTAGGCGGCTCTACGTGGGGATCGTGCGATCGATGGCCCTTTACGGGGCCCCGATCTGGGCGGCTGACCTGACGGCCGGAAGCATCGCAGTACTGCGAAAGCCGCAGAGAGCGATGGCCGTCAGAGTCATAAGGGGATATCGCACGATCTCCTACGAGGCGGCTTGCGTACTGGCCGGATCCCCGCCCTGGGACCTCGAGGCGAAAGTACTCGCGTCACTGTATCGGTGGCGCGAGGAAGCGAGGGCGCGGGGCGAGTGGCTGATGCAGCGACATGTGGAGTTGCGTCGGTCACAGCTTCGCGCAGCCCTGGTGGCGGAATGGCAGGACAGGCTTTCACGCCCTACCGCCGGCCTCGCCACCATCGAGGCGGTCCGGCCGGTACTCGAGCCCTGGCTCGGGAGGAGGCACGGCTCCTTGTCGTTTCGGGTGACGCAGGTGCTCTCGGGGCATGGTTGCTTCGGGAAGTACCTGTGTCGCATAAACAGGGAGCCGGACGCCCGGTGTCATCACTGCGTCGACTGCCGGGAGGACACGGCGCGGCATACGTTGGCAGAGTGTGCCGCATGGGAGGAGCCTCGCCGTGCCCTCATCTCAGGAGTAGGCAGTGACCTGTCGCTGCCGGCCGTGGTCGAGTCAATGGCCGGCAGCGAGGAGTCCTGGGACGCGGTGGTGTCCTTCTGCGAAACAGTCGTGTCGCAGAAGGAGGCTGCGGAAAGGGAGCGGGAGATCTCGTCCGCTCACCCAGCCCGCAGCAGGCGCACCGGGCGTCGGCAGAGGGCAGATAATGCCCTCTTCCGGCCCCCCTAAATGGGTCCAGGGACGGCGGACTTGGGGACGTCCGCCGCCCCCTATCACACTGGACCCGAGGTGGCGGCGCGTAGTGTTCCACGCGCGCCCCTTTCAGACGTCGCGGGGGGGGTCTAACACCTCACCCCCCCCAGACTTGAGGTGGCCCGCAGAGGCGGGCCGGCACTAGCCGGGGATTGCGGAAGTAATAACAGATCCCAAGATCCCCGGCCCAAGTGTGGGAAGGGAACACTGGGGTGGTTTTTAGTCAGTAAGAGTCTGACAGACCCCTCCGCCCGCCCCAGGGCGGAGGACATCCATGAGGATTTTCCACCCCGTGAACAAAAAAAAAAAAAAAAAAAAAAAAAAAGGTTAGGTTAGGTTAGGTTAGGTTAGGTTGGGGGACCCCCCCACAGTGCTTGCGTCCACGTCGCGTCCCCTGGGCAACGACCCGGTTCTGACCACCGTAACGGAGTGGCAGACCGGTGTTCGGCTAAAGTGCACTGTGCAGTCGTAGCATTTTTAATCTATTTTATTCTATTTTATCTAACTGGCGGAAACTACGACACTTGCGGAGGCTATGCCTAAACCATCGCGGGACGTCTCCGGACGTTTTCGAAAAGGCCCTCCTCAGGGCCAACCAAAAGGCCCTTCTCAGGGCCAACCCAAAGGCCCTTCTCAGGGCCAACCAAAAGGCCCTTCTCAGGGCCAACCCGAGGGCCCTTCTCAGGGCCAACCAAAAGACCCTTCTCAGGGCCAACCCGAGGGCACCTCGGCGTCGGAGGCTAGCCGCGCGCCGTCTGCGGCTAGCAGCGTCTTTTATTTGACGGGCGAGTTGGCGGACTCCGACAACGAGTCAATTGCGGGCGAGTCGGACGCAAGTTCAATGACTGGTCGCCGGGAGCCGGGGAAGCGGGCCCTTAAGAGAAATGGGTCCGGTGGTTCTTCGGAATCGAGAAGGGCGTCAAAGGCGAAGTCCAAAAAGCTGGTGTCGGACACCCACGACGTGGGTCTGGCAGAGGCCCAACGCCAGTTGGACCTGTCCCGAAGGGCCCAGCTTCAACAAGACCTGGAGGAGCGGGTTGCGGCAAAGGAGCAACGGACGCGCGTCGCCCGGGCCAAGTCCGGGTACGGCGCGTCCCGCGTTCTGTACGCAGACCACTCCCTGGCGGAGCTGGAGCTGATGGCCGAGGAGGACGAAGAGGAGATAGTGGAAGTCGCCTCTAAGTCCTCCAATTTGAAAGGGACTTTTCAAAAGTCCCTTAAATGCAGGGCCGCGAGCATGCGCGGCATAGTCGGGGAGCTGGTGCAGCGCAAGGCGACTGACGAAACGCGGCAACTGCAGGCGAGGGTGGATCGCCTGCAGTCAGAGGTCAGCCAACTGCACCAAAAGCTGGCTGAAGCCACGGCCCGGCCAAACAAAGGTGAGGCCAGACCAGCGGCTGAGGTCTCCCCCTCCAACCTTGAGGATATAATCCGCAAGGTCGTCACGGAGGAGAGGGCCTTCACGAGAGCCTGTCTAGCGGGCATCGAAGACAGGCTCTTGCCCGAGAAACGCCTCCGGCCGCCGCTCGCGGCGGACAAGAGGCGACGCGAGCCGGAGCCGTTACCCCAGGGGGAAGACGCTCATCTTCCCTCCACCACCCCATCCAACCAGCAAGGGTGGACGAAGGTGGCCAAAAAGGGGAAAAAGAAGGGAAAAAAGTCGAGGTCGGTGGCTCCCCCTGCCGCCCCCGCCAACACCCCTCGCGGCCAGTCCCAAACAACAGGCAAGGGGAAGAGGAAGACGTCGGCCCCAAGGCCAAGGAAATTGGTTCCCCCTAAGACCGCAGCCGTAGTGGTGACGCTCACCGCTGAGGCTGCGGAGCGGGGGGAGACGTACGCGTCTATAATGTCGCGGGCGCGTCCAAATGCCGATCCTCACAAACTGGGGATCGACACAGTCTCGTGCCGCCGGACCCAGGCCGGAGCTCGAATTTTCGAGTTCCCGGGGGCTCAGGGTGGCACCAACGCGGACCTCTTTGCAACCAAGTTGCAAGAGGTCATCGCGGACGCGGCCAAAGTCACCAGGCCCACGAAGTCTGTGGCCCTGGAGGTGACCGACCTCGACGACTCTGTCACTAAAGAGGAGGTGGTGGCGGCGGTCGCAGCAATGGGGGGCTGTAGCGTCACAGCGGTGCAAGGTCGGGCCATCAGACCCGGCCGCAGTGGCATGGGCACCATTCGCCTTGAGTGCCCAGTCGCCGCAGCTATAACCGTCCTCGCCAAGGGACGGCTTGCCGTCGGGTTCAGCTCGGGTGTAGTCCGGGCACTTGCAGCTAAGCCTCTGCGCTGCTACAAGTGTTGTGGCATCGGACACACTCGGCCTCTTTGTCCGTCCAAGGTCGACAGGGCGGACACGTGCTTCCGATGTGGCAGAGACGGGCACAAGTCCGCCTCCTGCGAGGCCGCCACGCCGCACTGCGCGGTGTGTGCCGCCAGTGGCTGCCCTGCGGGCCACGTGATGATGGGGAGGAAGTGCAATCCTCCCCCTAAGAAGGGCAAAGAGCAGGCGCCGATTCGGCCTGTCGCTGCCACCGCCGTCCCTGAGGCTGGGACTTTGGCGGCTGTGGAGGGGGGTGCGATGTCTGATTGATGGATAGGGTCATCAAGCATCGCATCCTTCAGGCGAACGCCAACCACTGCAGAGCAGCCCAGGATCTGCTGATGCAGACCATGGCCGAGTGGTTGGTGGACGTGGCGGTGGTTGCCGAGCCGTACTCGGTCCCTGGCCGTTGGCTGGGTGATCGAGACGGCTTGGTGGCATTGGTGTCGCGGTTTTCCACAGACTCCCCTCCCCTCTCACTCTTAGAGAGGGGACCGGGATACGTGGCCGCCGCGTGGGGAGACTTGGCCCTTGTGGGCGTCTATTTCTCCCCAAACCGCCCTCTCGCGGACTTCGAGAACTTTCTCGAAATCCTCACCGCAGTGGTCGGGAGGGCGGCACCACGCCAGGTCGCCATATTGGGCGACTTGAACGCCAAGTCGACGGCCTGGGGCAACCCGGCCGCTTCTTGTAACGTCCGGGGACGCGCCGCAGAATTTTGGGCGGCATCGTGCGGTGTGTCCCTCCTAAACAGAGGGACTGTCCACACTTGTGTGCGGCAACGGGGAGGGTCGGTGGTCGACGTCTCGTTTGCCACCCCCGTGCTAGCCGCCCAAGTCGTGAACTGGCGGGTGGAGATGGTGGAGACCATGTCGGACCACCGCTACGTGCGGTTCGACATCTCCACCCAGAGCTCCCAGGGAACGGCCTGCCCGGGCCAATCAAGGTTCCCACGGTGGGCTCTCACCCGTCTGGACCGAGAGGCTGCGGAGGAGGCCGCGTTCGCCCAGGACTGGCTCACGCCTCCTGTCGAGGTCCTGGACGTGGACGCCGCAGCGGTGCAGTTGAGGGGGTCCTTGACCGAGGTGTGCAACTCCAGCATGCCCCGGTCTCATCGCCCACCTCCCCGCCGTGCCGTCTATTGGTGGTCGGAGGAACTGGCGGGGCTCCGGACTGCCTGCGTAGCGGCCAGGAGGGCCTACACGCGGAGTCGAAGGCGCAGGCCCCGAGACCCCACCAACGAGGAGGGCCTCTATGCCACGTATGTTGACGCAAAGGCGGTCCTGAAGACGGCAATGTGCGCGGCCGAAGACTCGGCGAGAGCCGAGATGCTGGAGGGTCTCGACAGGGATCCGTATGGAAGACCATACAAGGCGGCGCGGGATAAACTGCGCCCCTTTGGTCCTCCACTGACGGAGACCCTCGAGCCGGCATTGCTGGATGGGGTGGTCCTGTCTCTGTTTCCGTCAAGGACCGGCTTCACCCCGCCAGTGATGGACCCCCCGCGGGAAGCGGTTCCGCCGGAGGAGGAGGTCCCCGCGGTTACGGCGTTGGAACTGCGTGCAGGGACTCTTCGTCTCCGCGCGAAGAACACGGCCCCAGGGCCGGACGGCGTTCCCGCACGGGTGGTGGCCATCGCCGCCTCTCAGATGGAGGAGAGGCTTCGGGACCTTTTTAGCGCGTGTTTCACGACTGGGAGGTTCCCGAAACCCTGGAAGGAGGGGCGGCTATGCCTCCTCCGAAAGGAGGGACGCCCGGCGGACTCCCCCTCGGCTTACCGGCCCATCGTTTTGCTCGATGAGGTCGGTAAGTTGTTCGAGGGGATAATCGCCGACCGGCTGAATAGCCTGCTGGGGACGGTGGGGCCGGACCTGTCGGACGCCCAATTCGGTTTCAGACGGGGTCGTTCGACAGTGGATGCGTTGGCCCTACTGAAGAGCCAGGTGAGGGAGGCCGTGGAGGCGGGTGACGGAGTGTTGGCGGTGTCATTCGACATAGCCAACGCCTTCAACTCTGTCCCCCACTCGACAATCTTGGAGGCACTTCGGTACCACGGAGCGCCCCAGTACCTGCGCCAACTCTTGGCCAGCTACTTGGAGGACCGGGTGGTCCTCCTTGAGGACAAGACGGCCAGAGTTAGACGATATGGCGCAGAGTCCGGTGTTCCACAGGGGTCGGTCCTAGGGCCACTGCTGTGGAACATTGGATTCGACTGGCTCCTGCGGGGAACCCTCCTCTGTGGCACGAGCATCATCTGTTACGCAGATGATACTCTCCTCATTGCCCGGGGGAGGGACTTCGGCGAGGCGGCCAGTCTGGCCTCGGCTGGCGGATCCTTAGTGGCAGGAAGGATCCGCCGCCTAGGGTTGAAGGTGGCGCTCCACAAGACCGAGGCCGTGTTTTTCCACGGGCCACGGCAGCGCATCCCTCCCGACGGCCACATTATCGTGGAGGGTGTCAAGATCGAGGTCAAGGCCCAGATGAAGTACTTGGGCCTTGTACTCGACAGCAGGTGGCGCTTCGGCCCGCATTTTAGCGGGCTGTCGACGCGCCTGCTGAAGACGGCAAACGCCCTGTCGTGGCTCCTCCCGAACCTGGGGGGTCCGAAGGCGAGATGCCGGCGCCTGTACGCCGGCATCCTCAGGAGCATGGCTCTTTACGGGGCCCCAATCTGGGCGGACTCCCTCCACAGGAGAGAGAATGCCACTGCCATCCGGAGGCCCCAAAGGGCCATTGCACTGCGGGTAGCGAGGGCCTACCGATCGGTGGGCTTCTCGGCGGCGTGCGCTCTGGCCGGCACCCCTCCTTGGGAGCTCGAGGCGTGGGTGCTGACCAGAGTTTACGAATGGACGGCGCGGCGTAAGGCGCTTGGGGAGCTCCCCGCTGCAGAAGAGCGGGAGGCCGTGCGGCAGGAGGCGAGGGACGCGATCGTCCATCACTGGACAGAGGACCTCGCCACTGCCGCTTTTGGCCGCCGAACTTTGGACGCGCTCGGGCCGGTCCTGAAGGACTGGCTCGAGCGGTCACATGGTTTCCTCTCTTTCCGTCTGGTGCAGGTGTTGTCCGGCCATGGGTGTTTCGGATCGCACCTGCACCGGATCCAAAGGGAGGAGACCTCGTCGTGCCACGACTGTGGCGCGGCGGAGGATACGGCACAGCACACCCTTGAGGTGTGCCCGGCCTGGTCCGAGCTGCGCCAGACTCTGATCGCAGCGGCCGGGCCGGACCTCTCGCTTCCCAGCGTCGTCAACTTCATGCTGGAAAGCGAGGGGGCCTGGACAGCAGTCGCCTCCTTCTGCGAGGAAGTAATGTCACAGAAGGAGGCGGCGGAGCGCGCGCGGGAGGACGATCCTCTCGCGGCGCCGCTCCGCAGGCGAAGAGGAGGCGCGAGAAGGCGATTGTACGATCGTCGTCTCCGCCTCGTCCCAGGTGGAGGCCAGCAGGCAACGGGTGCGGGGGCACCCTTGCCTGTATTGCACAGGCCTCCACCAGTGCCGGACGGGAATGGCCAGGTGTTCCCTGCCATTCTCGTAGCCCCCCATTGAGAAAGGGGGGCACGCGGGGCCCGCCTGTCAGGTGGGCATGCACCGAGAGGGTCATGGATGTAAAGGTTGAGCCGGTTTCCCATGGCCCTCCCATCACGGTGATGTGGGAACACCGCTGAGTTTTAGTGGGTATACTGTCACTTATTGACAGGAGTCCCACATACCCCGACTCGTCCCCCACGAGCGGGCATGCGTAATGCATTTCTCAGCGTAAAAAAAAAAAAAAAAAAAAAAAAAAGGTTAGGTTAGGTTAGGTTAGGTTAGGTTAGGTTAGGTTAGGTTAGGTTTTTTTTTTTTTTTTTTTTTTTTTTTTTTTTTTTTTTTTTTTTTTTTTTTTGGCAGGAGTGGGAAATCCTCATGGACGCCCAGACTGACCCACTGGTGAGCCAGTCTGGGCAGTGCCGGACTCTTACCGGCTAAAACCACACTCCTGCCTTTCCAGTGTCCCTCTGACATTATCAGAGCCCTTTTTTGCGGATTGGGGATTTTTATACACTTTTCTTAATTTTCTACATTTTTTTTTTTTTTTTTTTTTTTTTTTTTTTTTTTTTTTTTTTTTTTTTTTTTTTATGATAAACTCCGGTTAGGTTAGGTTAGGTTAGGTTAGGTTAGGTTAGGTTGGGGTGCGTGCAGAAAACCTCCTCGTGTGCCTGACTGCTGCTCGTTCCTTACGAATACGTTCGGGGGAAAGAGCAGTCGTCTGGCCGGTGCACCCTGGGCGCGGTCAATAGTCTTTCCATATCGGAGAGGGTATTGACTGCGGCGGATTTCTGCGGGGGAGGAGAGCCTAAGGCTCTTGGGCCTTTCAAGGCCGATCGTCGGTCGTCCACTCCCCCCTCTGCTTACAGAGGGTGGCCGAGTGGGCGCAGAGTGGGGAGGCGGACGACGGACCGTCCGCGGTAGAGGGGCCCACAGGGTAGGTTAGATTAGAATAGGTCATGATAGGTTTAAAAAAAAAAAAAAAAAAAAAAAAAAAAAAAAAAAAAAAAAAAAAAAAAAAAAAAAAAAAAAAAAAAAAAAATGTATATATAATTAGGCTAGGTTAAGTAGGGACCCAATCCTAAGTTTTGAAGCGTGGCGAGAGGATGAATGGCTGGAGGGAGTCCAGTCGTTAGCGTTTCACCTGCAGATACCTGCCGACCTCTGCAGTATGTAGGCTTACCGGGCATCTAGGCTCTGCCCGGCGGACGTTGTAACCTATATCTACTCGTGGGTACTATTATGAATAACAACCAAACAAATAAAACTTCTAATAAAAAGACGGAGAAGGTGCCGATCGTTGTGATCGAGCACTTGGGTGTGGGCGCGGTGTCAGATTCTGATACCGCGTCCGAAACGATGAGTGTGGCGAGCGTGGCGAGCGTAGGCTCAAAGCGCTCGCCTACTAAAGAAGAGGTGGGTGGCCGATTTTGGCAAAAAACCTCACGCAAGAAAAAGCGCGCGGGGTCAGGCTCGTCTAGCGATGAGAGCCTGCCGGCCCCTAAGGTGCCAACAGATGGCATAAGAGGCCGAGGTCGTGCCGTGGCGAGTGGAGCCCCCGCTCGTGTGGAGCGCGACGTGCGGGGTCGGTTCAGGTCGGTTTCCCGGCCTGATACGCCGGCTCCGGTGGAGGACGTCGAAGGTGTGGGGAGCGACCCCGGGCCCACGATCGCGAACCCCAGCGAGGGCATCTTGCTGGGGTCTAATAAGGCGGAGGCGAATGCCGCTAGACGGGCGCAGCGAAAGGCTGTAGCAGCTGACGAGATCAGCGAGCTTGCCCGTCAGGCGCGAGAGCGGCGTTCAGCCCAGAAGACTGCCGGGGGCAGCCCATCGGCGGTGGCGCTCAGTCGCCAAGTTTTGGACGGCGTGGATGTCGTCCTGAAGGTTGCCACCAAATCGGGCAACCTGAAGGGCACATTCACGCGTGCTCTGAAGGAGGCGGCTGACAACATCAGAGAGGCAGTTGAGGTCCTCCTTAGTCGCACCAGCACGGAGGAGACGGCGAAGTTGTGGGAGGAGAACAGCCGTCTCCGGTCCGAGCTGGAGGACCTCAAGCGGGAGTTTGCTGCTCAGAGGGCAGCTCCCATTAAGGCCACCGGGTCGTCGCCCGTCCCATCTTCGGTTCCATCGTTGGCCCCTGCTGTGGATCAGGACAGCATCGCGCGCATGTGCTTGATGCAGTGTGGCGCGATGGTGTCAGCCCGGCTGGAGGCCATGGAGGTGAGGCTCCCCCCGGCCGAAATCCTCCGCCCACCGCTCGCTGCAGACAAGCGGAGGAAGGAGGCGGAGGCAAGAGCAGCGGCAGTGGCTGAGCCGAACCAGTCCGGGAAGGGGGCCAAAAAGCCCGCGAAGGGGACACGGATGCCCGCGGAAGCTAAGTCCGCGCCCACTTCCCGAACGGCTGCTCCACCGACGACCGCGCCCGGACCCACCACGGAGGCCTGGACGACGGTCGTAAAGAAGGCCAAAAAAAAGAAGACGGCGCCGCCAGCACCCGCTAATGTACCGGCACCGGCACCGAGGAGGACCCAGAAGCCGCCTAAGACGAGAGCCCCACGCTCTGCGGCTGTGGTGGTAACACTGCAGCCCGCAGCCATCGCGAGGGGCGTCACCTATCAGGCGGTTATGGCGGACGTGAGGAGCAAGATCGCGTTCCCCGACCTTGGCACACCGTCTGGGTTTATTTATAAACAAGCCATTACGGGGGCGCGGCTGTTCGAGGTGTCGGGTGCCTCTAGCGGTGAGAAGGCGGATACGCTGGC
Source organism: Tiliacea citrago (assembly GCA_963921375.1). Classification (NCBI taxonomy): domain Eukaryota; kingdom Metazoa; phylum Arthropoda; class Insecta; order Lepidoptera; family Noctuidae; genus Tiliacea; species Tiliacea citrago. The sequence continues at coordinate 29,475,860 of OY992783.1, forward strand.
AGCAAAGCTGAGAGGGGTCCTCAATCCGGAGGACGTTCGGGTGTCCAGGCCGATGAAGACCTCTGAGCTGCGGGTCGATGGGCTGGACGACTCGGCGACCCCGGCTGAGGTCGTGGCGGCCGTAGCCAAAGCCGGCGGATGTCCACCGGAGGACGTGCGGACGGGTGACATCCGCGCCGACGCTTCCGGGCTTGGCACGATTTGGGTGCGGTGCCCGGTGGCGGCGGCGAGCAAGGTCGCTAACGGTGGGCGTCTGTTGGTGGGATGGGTTGCAGCAAGAGTCAAGCTGCTGCAACCCAGGGCATTGCGGTGTTACCGATGCCTGGACATGGGGCATGTCCGGGCACGATGCACCGCTGCAATAGACCGCAGCGAGCAGTGCTATCGCTGCGGTCAGCCCGGCCACAAGGCAGCCCAGTGCTCCGCGGCACCAAACTGCAGCCTCTGTACAGCTGCAGGGAGGTCCGCGGGGCACAGGGCTGGCGGAAAGGCCTGTCGCGCGCCAGCAGCGAAGAAGAAGAGGGGAGTCATGGCTGCCGGGGGCTCTTTACCCCCCCCTCAGCCTGACTGCCCTACGGCCGACTCCCGGCCTGTGAATGGTGCGGAGGGGATGGACTGCGTCTAATGGCGCTGTACCATTTCCTCCAGGGCAATATCAACCACGCTGCCAGAGCTCAGGATCTCTTGCTCCAGAGCATGGCAGAGTGGTCGATCGACGTGGCTGTGGTCGCCGAGCCGTACTTTGTCCCCCCCAGGGATAACTGGGTGGGAGACCTGGACGGCTTGGTGGCCATCATTGGCGGGGCTCTCGTCAACCCGTCCCGAGGACACGGCTGGGTAGCCGCCCTCGCGGACGGCATTGGCACGGTTGGGGCGTATTTCTCGCCCAACAAGAGTCTCGCCGACTTCGAGAACTTCCTTGTCGAGTTGGGTGCCGTCGTGGGCCGACTCCACCCTCACCCGGTGCTGTTGCTCGGGGATCTCAACGCCAAGTCTGCGGCGTGGGGATCTCCGGTGACCGATGCTAGGGGTGAGGCGCTAGAGGAGTGGGCGGTCACGACTGGCCTGGTCGTCCTGAATAGGGGCTCGGTCCACACGTGCGTGCGGCAGCGGGGCGGGTCTGTAGTGGACGTCTCGTTCGCTAGCCCTGCTGTCGCGAGCCGTGTCCACGACTGGCGTGTCGCCGTGGAGGTGGAGACGTTGTCGGATCACCGATACATCCGATTCGACGTCTCCACCCAGACCACCGGCGGCCGTAGTCCATCGGCCCCGCGAAGGGACGGTCCGCGCTGGGCGCGTAAACGCATCGACAGGGAGCTTCTCGAGGAGGCCGCTATTGTTCAGGCCTGGATCCGGGAGTCGGCAACGAACGGACCCGTCGACGTCGAAGAGGAGGCGCTGTGGTTCCGCGGGGCGATGACGCAAATCTGCAACGCGTCCATGCCCCGCGTCCAGTCATATCCAGCGAGGCGCCAGGTGTACTGGTGGTCTACCGAGATCGCACAATTACGTGTCGAGTGCGTAGCGGTCAGACGCCAGTACACCCGATACCGGAGGAGACGTCGTCGGGTCCCTGACGAAGAAGCCGCGCTGTATGAGGTGTACCGCGCGGCGAAGCAGGCCCTGTGGCTGGCCATCGGCGAAGCGAGGACGCGAGCCAGGGAGGAGATGTTGGAGACTCTAGACGGAGATCCGTGGGGGCGCCCCTATCGTGCGGTTCGAGGGAAACTTCGAGCCGCGGCGCCTCCACTCACGGAGAGTCTCCAACCTGAGCTGCTGGAGGAAGTGGTCGCAGCCCTCTTCCCGGCAAGAGCGGAGCATACTCCGCCGCCGATGGCTTTGCCCACAGCCGCAGAGTCTGCATATGAAGAGAACGCCATCAGCGTCCCAGAGGTGACACAAGCAGAGATGGGGGCAGCCGTGACGCGGCTCCGGGCCAAGAACGTGGCTCCGGGGCCCGACGGGATCCACGGCCAAGCGCTAGCCCTCGCTCTGAAGGAGCTAGAGCCCCACTTGAGAGGACTCTACACAGCGTGCCTTGAGCAGGGCCAGTTTCCCACTTTGTGGAAATCTGGTCGTCTGGTCCTGCTCAGGAAGGCGGGGCGCCCTGCGGACTCACCGTCCGGGTACAGGCCCATAGTGTTGCTAGACGAGGTGGGTAAGATGTTTGAGCGGATAATCGCTGCCCGCCTCGTCGGCCACTTGTGCGGAGAGGGGCCTGACCTGGCCGAGAGCCAGTTCGGCTTTCGGCACGGGCGCTCCACCATCCACGCGATATCGCGGGTGAGAGTCCTGGCGGAGGAAGCGGTATCCCGGGGCGGGGTGATGTTGGCGGTGTCCTTGGACATCTCCAACGCCTTCAACACCCTGCCCTGGAGCTGTATTCGGGAGGCACTATCTTACCATCGGGTGCCTTCCTACCTCCGCTGCATCGTCGGGGCTTATTTGGCGGAGAGGTGTGTCACCTACACGGGACGTGATGGCGGAAACCAGCGCCGCATGTCGTGCGGTGTTCCACAGGGCTCGGTCGTGGGACCGCTCCTGTGGAACATCGGGTACGACTGGGTGCTGCGGGGCGAGCTCCAGCCGGGCGTGGACCTGACGTGTTATGCGGACGACACACTGGTCACGGCCCGGGGGAGCTCGTACAGGGAGGCAGCGTTGCTGGCGACGGCTGCGGTCTCACAGGTGGTGAGCCGCATACGTCGCCTAGGGCTGGAGGTTGCCCTCAACAAGTCGGAGGCCTTGATCTTTCATGGCCCCCGGCGGGCGCCGCCGCCGGGATCACACATCGTGGTCGGGGGGGCTCAAATCGCTGTCGAGTCCACCATGAAGTACCTAGGATTGGTGCTCGACAGCCGGTGGGATTTTAGCCCCCACTTCCGGCGGCTGGCGCCCAAGTTGTTGGGCGCGGCTGGGGCGTTGTCAACGCTGCTTCCCAATCTGGGGGGCCCGAGCGCCGCCTGTAGGCGGCTCTACGTGGGGATCGTGCGATCGATGGCCCTTTACGGGGCCCCGATCTGGGCGGCTGACCTGACGGCCGGAAGCATCGCAGTCCTGCGGAAGCCGCAGAGAGCGATGGCCGTCAGAGTCATCAGGGGATATCGCACGATCTCCTACGAGGCGGCTTGCGTACTGGCCGGATCCCCGCCCTGGGACCTCGAGGCGAAAGTACTCGCGTCACTGTATCGGTGGCGCGAGGAAGCGAGGGCGCGGGGCGAGTGGCTGATGCAGCGACATGTGGAGTTGCGTCGGTCACAGCTTCGCGCAGCCCTGGTGGCGGAATGGCGGGACAGGCTTTCACGCCCTACCGCCGGCCTCGCCACCATCGAGGCGGTCCGGCCGGTACTCGAGCCCTGGCTCGGGAGGAGGCACGGCTCCCTGTCGTTTCGGGTGACGCAGGTGCTCTCGGGGCATGGTTGCTTCGGGAAGTACCTGTGTCGCATAAACAGGGAGCCGGACGCCCGGTGTCATCACTGCGTCGACTGCCGGGAGGACACGGCGCGGCATACGTTGGCAGAGTGTGCCGCATGGGAGGAGCCTCGCCGTGCCCTCATCTCAGGAGTAGGCAGTGACCTGTCGCTGCCGGCCGTGGTCGAGTCGATGGCCGGCAGCGAGGAGTCCTGGGACGCGGTGGTGTCCTTCTGCGAAACAGTCGTGTCGCAGAAGGAGGCTGCGGAAAGGGAGCGGGAGATCTCGTCCGCTCACCCAGCCCGCAGCAGGCGCACCGGGCGTCGGCAGAGGGCAGATAATGCCCTCTTCCGGCCCCCCTAAATGGGTCCAGGGACGGCGGACTTGGGGACGTCCACCGCCCCCTATCACACTGGACCCGAGGTGGCGGCGCGTAGTGTTCCACGCGCGCCCCTTTCAGACGTCGCGGGGGGGTTCTAACACCTCACCCCCCCCAGACTTGAGGTGGCCCGCAGAGGCGGGCTGGCACTAGCCGGGGATTGCGGAAGTAATAACAGATCCCAAGATCCCCGGCCCAAGTGTGGGAAGGGAACACTGGGGTGGTTTTTAGTCAGTAAGAGTCTGACAGACCCCTCCGCCCGCCCCAGGGCGGAGGACATCCATGAGGATTTTCCACCCCGTGAACAAAAAAAAAAAAAAAAAAAAAGGTTAGGTTAGGTTAGGTTGGGGGACCCCCCCACAGTGCTTGCGTCCACGTCGCGTCCCCTGGGCAACGACCCGGTTCTGACCACCGTAACGGAGTGGCAGACCGGTGTTCGGCTAAAGTGCACTGTGCAGTCGTAGCATTTTTAATCTATTTTATTCTATTTTATCTAACTGGCGGAAATTACGACACTTGCGGAGGCTATGCCTAAACCATCGCGGGACGTCTCCGGACGTTTTCGAAAAGGCCCTTCTCAGGGCCAACCAAAAGGCCCTTCTCAGGGCCAACCCAAAGGCCCTTCTCAGGGCCAACCAAAAGGCCCTTCTCAGGGCCAACCCGAGGGCCCTTCTCAGGGCCAACCAAAAGACCCTTCTCAGGGCCAACCCGAGGGCACCTCGGCGTCGGAGGCTAGCCGCGCGCCGTCTGCGGCTAGCAGCGTCTTTTATTTGACGGGCGAGTTGGCGGACTCCGACAACGAGTCAATTGCGGGCGAGTCGGACGCAAGTTCAATGACTGGTCGCCGGGAGCCGGGGAAGCGGGCCCTTAAGAGAAATGGGTCCGGTGGTTCTTCGGAATCGAGAAGGGCGTCAAAGGCGAAGTCCAAAAAGCTGGTGTCGGACACCCACGACGTGGGTCTGGCAGAGGCCCAACGCCAGTTGGACCTGTCCCGAAGGGCCCAGCTTCAACAAGACCTGGAGGAGCGGGTTGCGGCAAAGGAGCAACGGACGCGCGTCGCCCGGGCCAAGTCCGGGTACGGCGCGTCCCGCGTTCTGTACGCAGACCACTCCCTGGCGGAGCTGGAGCTGATGGCCGAGGAGGACGAAGAGGAGATAGTGGAAGTCGCCTCTAAGTCCTCCAATTTGAAAGGGACTTTTCAAAAGTCCCTTAAATGCAGGGCCGCGAGCATGCGCGGCATAGTCGGGGAGCTGGTGCAGCGCAAGGCGACTGACGAAACGCGGCAACTGCAGGCGAGGGTGGATCGCCTGCAGTCAGAGGTCAGCCAACTGCACCAAAAGCTGGCTGAAGCCACGGCCCGGCCAAACAAAGGTGAGGCCAGACCAGCGGCTGAGGTCTCCCCCTCCAACCTTGAGGATATAATCCGCAAGGTCGTCACGGAGGAGAGGGCCTTCACGAGAGCCTGTCTAGCGGGCATCGAAGACAGGCTCTTGCCCGAGAAACGCCTCCGGCCGCCGCTCGCGGCGGACAAGAGGCGACGCGAGCCGGAGCCGTTACCCCAGGGGGAAGACGCTCATCTTCCCTCCACCACCCCATCCAACCAGCAAGGGTGGACGAAGGTGGCCAAAAAGGGGAAAAAGAAGGGAAAAAAGTCGAGGTCGGTGGCTCCCCCTGCCGCCCCCGCCAACACCCCTCGCGGCCAGTCCCAAACAACAGGCAAGGGGAAGAGGAAGACGTCGGCCCCAAGGCCAAGGAAATTGGTTCCCCCTAAGACCGCAGCCGTAGTGGTGACGCTCACCGCTGAGGCTGCGGAGCGGGGGGAGACGTACGCGTCTATAATGTCGCGGGCGCGTCCAAATGCCGATCCTCACAAACTGGGGATCGACACAGTCTCGTGCCGCCGGACCCAGGCCGGAGCTCGAATTTTCGAGTTCCCGGGGGCTCAGGGTGGCACCAACGCGGACCTCTTTGCAACCAAGTTGCAAGAGGTCATCGCGGACGCGGCCAAAGTCACCAGGCCCACGAAGTCTGTGGCCCTGGAGGTGACCGACCTCGACGACTCTGTCACTAAAGAGGAGGTGGTGGCGGCGGTCGCAGCAATGGGGGGCTGTAGCGTCACAGCGGTGCAAGGTCGGGCCATCAGACCCGGCCGCAGTGGCATGGGCACCATTCGCCTTGAGTGCCCAGTCGCCGCAGCTATAACCGTCCTCGCCAAGGGACGGCTTGCCGTCGGGTTCAGCTCGGGTGTAGTCCGGGCACTTGCAGCTAAGCCTCTGCGCTGCTACAAGTGTTGTGGCATCGGACACACTCGGCCTCTTTGTCCGTCCAAGGTCGACAGGGCGGACACGTGCTTCCGATGTGGCAGAGACGGGCACAAGTCCGCCTCCTGCGAGGCCGCCACGCCGCACTGCGCGGTGTGTGCCGCCAGTGGCTGCCCTGCGGGCCACGTGATGATGGGGAGGAAGTGCAATCCTCCCCCTAAGAAGGGCAAAGAGCAGGCGCCGATTCGGCCTGTCGCTGCCACCGCCGTCCCTGAGGCTGGGACTTTGGCGGCTGTGGAGGGGGGTGCGATGTCTGATTGATGGATAGGGTCATCAAGCATCGCATCCTTCAGGCGAACGCCAACCACTGCAGAGCAGCCCAGGATCTGCTGATGCAGACCATGGCCGAGTGGTTGGTGGACGTGGCGGTGGTTGCCGAGCCGTACTCGGTCCCTGGCCGTTGGCTGGGTGATCGAGACGGCTTGGTGGCATTGGTGTCGCGGTTTTCCACAGACTCCCCTCCCCTCTCACTCTTAGAGAGGGGACCGGGATACGTGGCCGCCGCGTGGGGAGACTTGGCCCTTGTGGGCGTCTATTTCTCCCCAAACCGCCCTCTCGCGGACTTCGAGAACTTTCTCGAAATCCTCACCGCAGTGGTCGGGAGGGCGGCACCACGCCAGGTCGCCATATTGGGCGACTTGAACGCCAAGTCGACGGCCTGGGGCAACCCGGCCGCTTCTTGTAACGTCCGGGGACGCGCCGCAGAATTTTGGGCGGCATCGTGCGGTGTGTCCCTCCTAAACAGAGGGACTGTCCACACTTGTGTGCGGCAACGGGGAGGGTCGGTGGTCGACGTCTCGTTTGCCACCCCCGTGCTAGCCGCCCAAGTCGTGAACTGGCGGGTGGAGATGGTGGAGACCATGTCGGACCACCGCTACGTGCGGTTCGACATCTCCACCCAGAGCTCCCAGGGAACGGCCTGCCCGGGCCAATCAAGGTTCCCACGGTGGGCTCTCACCCGTCTGGACCGAGAGGCTGCGGAGGAGGCCGCGTTCGCCCAGGACTGGCTCACGCCTCCTGTCGAGGTCCTGGACGTGGACGCCGCAGCGGTGCAGTTGAGGGGGTCCTTGACCGAGGTGTGCAACTCCAGCATGCCCCGGTCTCATCGCCCACCTCCCCGCCGTGCCGTCTATTGGTGGTCGGAGGAACTGGCGGGGCTCCGGACTGCCTGCGTAGCGGCCAGGAGGGCCTACACGCGGAGTCGAAGGCGCAGGCCCCGAGACCCCACCAACGAGGAGGGCCTCTATGCCACGTATGTTGACGCAAAGGCGGTCCTGAAGACGGCAATGTGCGCGGCCGAAGACTCGGCGAGAGCCGAGATGCTGGAGGGTCTCGACAGGGATCCGTATGGAAGACCATACAAGGCGGCGCGGGATAAACTGCGCCCCTTTGGTCCTCCACTGACGGAGACCCTCGAGCCGGCATTGCTGGATGGGGTGGTCCTGTCTCTGTTTCCGTCAAGGACCGGCTTCACCCCGCCAGTGATGGACCCCCCGCGGGAAGCGGTTCCGCCGGAGGAGGAGGTCCCCGCGGTTACGGCGTTGGAACTGCGTGCAGGGACTCTTCGTCTCCGCGCGAAGAACACGGCCCCAGGGCCGGACGGCGTTCCCGCACGGGTGGTGGCCATCGCCGCCTCTCAGATGGAGGAGAGGCTTCGGGACCTTTTTAGCGCGTGTTTCACGACTGGGAGGTTCCCGAAACCCTGGAAGGAGGGGCGGCTATGCCTCCTCCGAAAGGAGGGACGCCCGGCGGACTCCCCCTCGGCTTACCGGCCCATCGTTTTGCTCGATGAGGTCGGTAAGTTGTTCGAGGGGATAATCGCCGACCGGCTGAATAGCCTGCTGGGGACGGTGGGGCCGGACCTGTCGGACGCCCAATTCGGTTTCAGACGGGGTCGTTCGACAGTGGATGCGTTGGCCCTACTGAAGAGCCAGGTGAGGGAGGCCGTGGAGGCGGGTGACGGAGTGTTGGCGGTGTCATTCGACATAGCCAACGCCTTCAACTCTGTCCCCCACTCGACAATCTTGGAGGCACTTCGGTACCACGGAGCGCCCCAGTACCTGCGCCAACTCTTGGCCAGCTACTTGGAGGACCGGGTGGTCCTCCTTGAGGACAAGACGGCCAGAGTTAGACGATATGGCGCAGAGTCCGGTGTTCCACAGGGGTCGGTCCTAGGGCCACTGCTGTGGAACATTGGATTCGACTGGCTCCTGCGGGGAACCCTCCTCTGTGGCACGAGCATCATCTGTTACGCAGATGATACTCTCCTCATTGCCCGGGGGAGGGACTTCGGCGAGGCGGCCAGTCTGGCCTCGGCTGGCGGATCCTTAGTGGCAGGAAGGATCCGCCGCCTAGGGTTGAAGGTGGCGCTCCACAAGACCGAGGCCGTGTTTTTCCACGGGCCACGGCAGCGCATCCCTCCCGACGGCCACATTATCGTGGAGGGTGTCAAGATCGAGGTCAAGGCCCAGATGAAGTACTTGGGCCTTGTACTCGACAGCAGGTGGCGCTTCGGCCCGCATTTTAGCGGGCTGTCGACGCGCCTGCTGAAGACGGCAAACGCCCTGTCGTGGCTCCTCCCGAACCTGGGGGGTCCGAAGGCGAGATGCCGGCGCCTGTACGCCGGCATCCTCAGGAGCATGGCTCTTTACGGGGCCCCAATCTGGGCGGACTCCCTCCACAGGAGAGAGAATGCCACTGCCATCCGGAGGCCCCAAAGGGCCATTGCACTGCGGGTAGCGAGGGCCTACCGATCGGTGGGCTTCTCGGCGGCGTGCGCTCTGGCCGGCACCCCTCCTTGGGAGCTCGAGGCGTGGGTGCTGACCAGAGTTTACGAATGGACGGCGCGGCGTAAGGCGCTTGGGGAGCTCCCCGCTGCAGAAGAGCGGGAGGCCGTGCGGCAGGAGGCGAGGGACGCGATCGTCCATCACTGGACAGAGGACCTCGCCACTGCCGCTTTTGGCCGCCGAACTTTGGACGCGCTCGGGCCGGTCCTGAAGGACTGGCTCGAGCGGTCACATGGTTTCCTCTCTTTCCGTCTGGTGCAGGTGTTGTCCGGCCATGGGTGTTTCGGATCGCACCTGCACCGGATCCAAAGGGAGGAGACCTCGTCGTGCCACGACTGTGGCGCGGCGGAGGATACGGCACAGCACACCCTTGAGGTGTGCCCGGCCTGGTCCGAGCTGCGCCAGACTCTGATCGCAGCGGCCGGGCCGGACCTCTCGCTTCCCAGCGTCGTCAACTTCATGCTGGAAAGCGAGGGGGCCTGGACAGCAGTCGCCTCCTTCTGCGAGGAAGTAATGTCACAGAAGGAGGCGGCGGAGCGCGCGCGGGAGGACGATCCTCTCGCGGCGCCGCTCCGCAGGCGAAGAGGAGGCGCGAGAAGGCGATTGTACGATCGTCGTCTCCGCCTCGTCCCAGGTGGAGGCCAGCAGGCAACGGGTGCGGGGGCACCCTTGCCTGTATTGCACAGGCCTCCACCAGTGCCGGACGGGAATGGCCAGGTGTTCCCTGCCATTCTCGTAGCCCCCCATTGAGAAAGGGGGGCACGCGGGGCCCGCCAGTCAGGCGGGCATGCACCGAGAGGGTCATGGATGTAAAGGTTGAGCCGGTTTCCCATGGCCCTCCCATCACGGTGATGTGGGAACACCGCTGAGTTTTAGTGGGTATACTGTCACTTATTGACAGGAGTCCCACATACCCCGACTCGTCCCCCACGAGCGGGCATGCGTAATGCATTTCTCAGCGTAAAAAAAAAAAAAAAAAAAAAAAAAAAAAAAAAAAAAAAAAAAAAAAAAAAAAGGTTAGGTTAGGTTTTTTTTTTTTTTTTTAAATGAGTAGTTACCGCGGACATGGTCGTCCGCGCCTTTTTTTATTATGTTTAATGGTTTATATGTTTTGCTTGTTTACAATTGCGTTGCTCCTACACCGGACAACATTATACTACGTTTTCTTAATTCTAAACTTAAGACTACGTGAATCCATCGTTTTTTTTTTTTTTTTTTTTTTTTTTTTTTTTTTTTTTTTATATAGTTAATAAACATACTCATGCGCATGCATATATATATATTTTTTTTATTTTATAAATACTTTTTTATTAATATGATACACAGGCTTACAATGAAATAAATAAAACTTACTAAAAAATTTTAAGGTTACAATTTATTTGTTTTTTTTTTTTTTTCTCTTACTTTGTTAACTACTTATAAATACTTAAAATGACACAATTTTACAGGGATAACTACGTGGCAGTGTGAGTCGACCAGCCCCGACCGACGGCGTCCGTTCACGGACATGACGTATACGTCCGCGCCGCTTAGCTCAACCATTTTTTGGGGAACCAAACGACCGGACGCACAGCGCCACCATCGGCAGGACATTAACGTGAGTATGACTGACTCACACCGCCATGCAGTTTTACATTTTTTTTTTTTTTTTTTTTTTTTAACATACTTAAATTTTTTTTTTTTTTTTTTTTTTTTTTTATAATAACAAACAGGGTTTAGATAGGGGGATTATTTTTATTTAAGTTTGACTTGGAGTATGGATGGGGGGGGCTTTGTTAGGTGTTGTTTTAGTGGGGTCTGATGACCAGGGATTTCGCTAGCCCTAGCAGGGCTTCCATGACAGTGACGTCTCGATGCTGCATGGCCGTCTTCAAGTTGTACTCGACGACCATTTTAGTCGGCGCATCCATCGCCCTCTTTGCAAAGCGGCCCGTGGCGTCGTCGGCGTCGTCGGTGTAATAGACGCAACTGACTGTATGTCTGGACACCGCCACTACCGCGTGGGAGATGCTGTCGTGAACTTTGATCCTCCTGGACTTTGTATTGATGATAATGACGCTGTCGTAGGTCAAGCCCTGGGCTCCGTGTATGGTCAACAGGCGCGACCCTTTGCCGGACCCATATCCCTGGCTCCCAAGAGAGACTTTCTCCTCTTGCGTATGGACCAGGAACAGGGTGTTTTGGGCGTTGCTCGGTATTTGCGCTCCTGTATAACCTTTCACCCTCAGGGAATGGACCCGCGACAGCGATGAATTGGAGGAGTATATACCGGAGTATATCTCGCTTAGCGCAAACGCCACGTCCATCGGGTTGCGGTGTGTGCAAAGCAGCTCCTGAGTGATGCCAGTCACCAGATTTGGACGGGTGTACCTTAACTCGAAAAGGTTCTCTCTGTCCAAAAATGGAAGCTGGTTTACGTCTCCGATGAGGACAATCTCGCTTGCTCCAGACAACTTTACTGCCATGACTATGGCCCCAAAATGGTTCATAAGAGCTTCGTCTACCGTGAGGCGGTAGCATTTCTCTTGCGGCTTGAACCCGTTGGCTAAGATTGAGGCCATAGTGCGCACCTTTGTCTTTACTAGGTCTCCTAAGCGGTGCGCTAGCTTCTCCCGGAGATCTTTGGCAGCTTCAGTCGTCGTGGTGGCTACAACGTCCTTCTCCCCGTCGAAGTTCCTTACCACCCAGGTTGTCTTGCCGCAACCCGGAACTCCATTTACCCACCTGATACTGGGCACCGCCCAAATTTCCTGCGATGCTGGACTGTCTGAAGTCCCCAAAATGGATTGTGCCATTTGAAGGATCTTGTCGTCCAGCATGATTTTGGTACATTTGGCGGTAACCAGTATCGGGTCGTCGTCGGTCGCTAGGAATTTAGCTTTGCCCGAGCGCTCCGTTTCCTCCTCGTCCAGGGCCACGAAACCGCTCTTCGCGCTGTAGGCTGCCATGTACGACCCCGTCATATCCCCTGTGATGACTTGGGATCTGACATTGTCGTACACTGCTGCCCCTGCTTCCTCGAGTAGTACCCTTAGCAGACCTTCTGTGTTTCTCTGGAAGGTCTGCAGGATCTTGCTGCATGTCATGAGATTGACCTCTCTGGTCGCTCTCACGATCGCTACGTACTCGAGGAACGCGCTCTTCACGTGATCCGTGGTGCCCAAGTTCGCTGCGAGGGTCGGCAGGCTGACTTGCCCTTTGTCGGCTCTTGTAGGCATAGGCTTCTGCTGGGGCGGTTCCTTGGGCTTCTTACGAAAGAACCTTTCCACTGCTGTTACTTGTTGGTGGGATGATGATGCGCAGCTGGTGCTTGGGAGCAGTGCGTTGAGGAAAGTGCCTACGGCTTTCAGGCGACTCCTCTGCCGGACCCGGTCCTCCGGGTTATTGGGTTTTCCCTGCTCCTTTGCAGCTTTCTCGGCGGCTGCCTTCTGCTGGGCCCTCTCCGATCCGCTCTGAATGGTCGGGCTTGTTGTGGGGCTCGTCGCGCCGGCTGTTGGCTGTCGGGGGGTTTTGAGGAAACTTAGAGTTTCCCCTCTGTCCTCGTAGACAACCACCTCATGATGTTCCGAGGCTTTCAAACAACCGAATCGGTCTGCAACGTCTCCTCTTACTCCTCCGACCGTCATCGCGTCTACACTGATGGTGCGGGCTGTGGCTCCCGTGTAGTCTCCTGCCTCCCTGATCTTTTGAAGCAATGAGCATGCCTGAACAAATGGAGTCTCCTCTCCCCACTCGAATAGTGCGATCGTCTTACCTTTGAATCGCATTAGACGGCATCGGTGAGTGGCAACTTCCATCTGAGGCAGGGCAGCATACTTGCTACCTTTCATGCTCGTTTTGGTGGTGCTTCCGTTGATCAAAGCGGCAAGGCCTGGTGAAATCGGTATTCGGGCCGCGGTTCTGCTTGAGCCTATGCAGAAACTTATGCCTAGCCTTTCGCCTTCCCTGTTCATGAAGAGGGCGACGCCTCGCAATCGGACGCCTGGGACTCCGTCTCCTCCGCATGCCAGGAATTGCATGGTGGTCATGGTGCTAGGGGCTTGTTGTTGAGAGCTAACTGCTGCTGCCGCTGTTGATGGTGTGGGTCTTGTGTGTGTTGCTTGTGTTGTGGTAAGTGGTGTGGTTGTTATTGTTTGTGTGTTTATTGGTGTAGTTGTGGCTGTTTGTGTGGATGGTGGTCGGTTTCTACTACGCAAGGTATCGTCTGTTTTGTTTGCCCCTGCTGCGACCGTGGCAACTTTGCTTGCGAATGCCAAGAATGGTTTCCTAGTAGCCGGTCTCTCCATGATGGTGTGGAGTGTGGACTGGCTTAGCTGGATTTCGAAAAGTACTTCCAGCTCCATTCTGTCTTGGCTGAATCTTGGGCATTCAAATAGCAGGTGCCAGACTGTTTCTTCGCAACTGGGGTCGCAGACGCACGAGGGACTATCTTTGAGATGGAATCGGTGGAGATACGCTGAGAATCCTCCGTGTCCTGTTAGGATTTGTACATGGACCGGTGTGAGAACTGCATCTCTGAGTGTTCTTTTCGCCGCTAGGACGTCTGGGAAGAACACTTTTGTGACCGCTCCTGTACTGGAGGACTCGTAACGCGCTTGCCACTTCTTTATAGTCCCCTCCCGTATCTTCCTCCTCACGAACGATACGGGGACCTTGCTGTAGTCTGATGTGTCCTTGGTTAACGCTGCCTCCTTGGCCAGCTCATCCGCTCTCTCATTCCCGGCGGTTCCCACGTGGGCCCTCAGCCAGAAGAACCTCACTTCTCTACCTTCTTCTCTTAACTCTCGGACGCTTCTCTTGATTTGAAGTGCCAGGTGGTGAGTGACAGACGGACTCCTCAGCAGGTCAAGCGACGATCTTGAGTCGCTTAAGATGCTTACGGAGGCCGCCCTAGATTCTCTTGCCATCCTGACAGCTCTGAAGAGAGCGTACATTTCCGATTGGAAGACAGTGTTGTGAGGCTCCAGGCCGAAAAGGCTTGACTCCGACTCCTTTCCGTTTTCCCACCAAGTTAGGGCAGCTCCTACTTTTCCCTCTATCTTGCTGCCGTCGGTGTAGATTTGGGGACCGATTACTTGATGGGTTTCCAGGGTTTCGGGAGTCAAGTCCTCTAGGCGTGCATACTCTGTTGTTATGAGTTGCGCTGGGTGGGGATTCTCGGAGTGGTGCACGTTGCACTCCAGCTCGCGGCCCGGCGGTATGAACTCTTGGGAATGGCCCTTTTTGATCTTGAAAAGGGTTGCGGCCTCGATTACCCGGAGATCTAGGGGGAGTTGGCCTGACAGAATAAGTGCCGATGTCAGAGACACCGTGCGGTATGCTTTGCAGATCTTTTGCGCGAAGCCTCTCTGCAGTGAGTCAAACTGATTCCTTGTCATCAGTTTCTCAGCTGCGGGGGCCCACGCACTCGCTGCATACATCACGATGGGCTCTATCACCGACACGTATATCGTCCTGATTATCTCTCTGTTGAGACCCCAAGTCACCTTTGCCGCACATGCCAGCTGCTTGTAGATGTCTGCAGCCTTTTTACAGGTCGCAGACACGTGCGCGTTGAAGGTGAGTTTGGAGTCTATTGTGAGACCTAGCAGTTTGACCTGCTCGACCAGGTTCAGCCTCGTGCCCGACATGTACAGTACCGGAACGTCGTACTTCAGCTTTCTCGTTAACACCATCGCATTTGTTTTGTGCGCGGCGAAACGTAGCTTATTCTGGACGCCCCATTCCGATACTATGTCTAGCGTGTCGTTGGCTGATTGCTGCAGGGGACCGGCTGTAAGGTCCGAGAAAACCAGGACAACGTCGTCTGCGAAGGCTTGGCAGTATACTCCCATACTCGCCAGCTTGTGTAGGAGCGAATCTAGGATAAGGTTCCAAAACGTCGGTCCGGCAATTGAGCCCTGGACGCATCCTTTCGTGGTACCCTTCTCGCTGGTCGCTCTGGCGTAGTTGACCCTGATGTTCCGGTCTTCCAGGTACGAGGTGACGAGAGCGTAGATGTTCTTAGGACAGCTCTTGGCCACCATCTGTCGTTTGAGTGCTGGCCACCACGCGTTGTCGAAAGCGCCCTCTATGTCCAATGATATCAAAAGCACGATCTTTTTGGCTTTGATTTCGGCTCTTACGTGGCCCATTAGGGCATAGAGGGCGTCCTCGGTTCCGCGCTGCGGCATGAAACCGTACTGGTTTGTGTTGAGGGTTGGGAGGAAATGCCACTGGAGTCTACCTACTAGGAGTTTCTCTACGATCTTTCCTAGGACCGAGAGCAGACCTATTGGCCGGTACGACTTTGGGATGGTGTAGTCGTCCTTTCCTGGCTTACGGAGAATGCACACGTGGGCGACCTTCCACTGCTTCGGGAAGTGTGACAGCGACAGGCATCTATTGGCTATCGCTAAGAACACTTCCCTATCGCAGTTTATTGCCGCTGTGCAGATGTCTGCTGTTAATCCGTCGGGACCGGGAGCTTTTTTCGGATTTTGGTTTTGGAGAACCATTTCCAGCTCCGCAGTCGTGAAAGACGGATCGTCTGCAGACAGACCTTGGGGGTTCTTCTCCTCCGCCAGCCTGCGCAGGTCAGTGTGGTATGGCTGTTCGGCATCCGTTGAGTCGTCGGGGTAGAAGGTTTGTGCCAGAAGATACGCGGATTGCTCCGGACTGAGCGTCTCACCTGCGGTGTTTCTCAGGAGTGCGTCGTCCTGCCTTCTAGCTGTCTTCCTTAGTACCCTGTAGATGCCGTCCCACATGCTCTCTCGGTCCTGCTTAGAGCAGAACTCCTTCCAGTTGGCCGTGGCGGCTTCCGTTGCTGTTGTTGTGTAGTTCAGTTTTGCCGTCACGTACTCTTGGATGGTGAAGTGTCTCCGGCTTGCGGCTGCATTTCGGATCCTCCTCTTCTTCGTCAAGGCGTCTTTCTTGAGACGCTCTAGAGAAGGGCTCCACCATGGGGGCTTTGCGTCGTGTTTGGGCAACCCCAGTTTTGGGATCGCACTCTCACATGAGCGGTGGATGGTTTGTGTGTAAGTCGTGATAATTGTCTCCAGATCCTCTGGGTTCGAGACTTCCGAGACTCCGACCGGTGTTATGCCTGAGACCGCCAGGCTGGTCTTGAAATGGGTGCTGAAGTCAGACCACTTTGCCTTCTTGGTGTTGTAGATGCGCGTCGAGATTGGCCTTAAGGGTTCCAAGGCCTTTTCTAAACGCATCGAGAAGGTAATTGCATTGTGGTCTGATGTTGTAAGACTTCTTTCTACACGCCACTCCTCGACCTTGCCTAGCAGCGACAGGCTGCATGCCGTCACATCGACGATGCTGGTACACCACCTGTCTCCTCTGTAGGTCGGTTAGGTTAGGTTAGGTTAGGTTAGGTTGGGGTGCGTGCAGAAAACCTCCTCGTGTGCCTGACTGCCGCTCGTTCCTTACGAATACGTTCGGGGGAAAGAGCAGTCGTCTGGCCGGTGCACCCTGGGCGCGGTCAATAGTCTCTCCATGTCGGAGGGGGTATTGACTGCGGCGGATTTCTGCGGGGGGGGAGAGCCTAGGCTCGTCGGTCGTCCACTCCCCCCTCTGCTTACAGAGGGAGGTCGAGTGGACGCAGATTGGGGAGGCGGACCAATGGTCCGCTGTAGAGGGGCCCATGTGGTAGGTTAGGTTAGAATAGGATAGGTTAGGTATTATTATTATTAAAAAAAAAAAAAAAAAAAAAAAAAAAAAAAAAAAAATTGTACATATTAGGTTAGGTTAGGTGGGCATGGGTTTTCACGTGGAGGGGGCCCACTATGGGCCAAAGAAGCCGCTGAGGTGCAGGCGCACCAAAGCAGCACGTGTTTCTCTCCTTGAGGAGTAGTCTTCGAGGGGAGAACTTTCGGCGGGTTCGCTGAGTCGGGTTGGCCGGACAGCGAATAGAGGCATGTGTAATGCCGCCGTCGGGGGCTTGGCTTAATAGCCTGGCCCAGAGGAAGGTACCTCTAAGATAAAAAACCACCCAATCCTAAGTTCTGAAGCGCGGCGAGAGGATGAATGGCTGGAGGGAGTCCAGTCGTGAGCGTTTCACCTGCAGATACCTGCCGACCTCTGCAGTATATAGGCTTACCGGGCATCTAGGCTCTGCCCGGTGGACGTCAAAACCTATATCAACTCGTGGGAACTGATATGAATAAAACTAATAAAACTTATAATAATAAAAAGACGGAGAAGGTGCCGATCGTTCTGGTCGAGCAGATGGGTGTGGGTGCGGTGTCAGATTCTGACACCGCGTCCGAAAGGATGAGTTTGGCGAGCGTGGCGAGCTTCGGCTCAAAGCGCTTGCAAACTGAAGAAGAGGTGGGTGGGCGATTCTGGAAGAATTGCTCACAAAAAAAGAAGCGCGGGGAGCTGTCAGGCTCTTCTAGCGAAGAGAGCCTGCCAGCCGCTAAAGTGCCAACAGCATCAGGCAGGAGAGGGCGAGGTCGCGCAGGGGCGAGTGTAACTCGTGTGGAGCGTGACGTGCGGGGTCGGTTCGCGTCGGTTTCCCGACCCGATACGCCGGTTCCGAAGGAGGATGTCGAGGGCGCGGGGAGCGACCCCGGGCCCACAACCGCGGACTCCAGCGAGTGCATCTTGCTGGGGTCAAACAAGGCGGAGGCGAACGCCGCAAAGCGGGCGCAGCGCAAGGCGGTGGCGGCTGATGAAATCAGTGAGTTGGCCCGTCAGGCGCGAGAGCGGCGCTCGGCCCGGATGACTGCCGGGGGGAGCCCATCGGCGGTGGCGCTCAGTCGCCAAGTTCTGGACGGCGTGGATGTTGTCTTGAAGGTTGCCACCAAATCGGGCAACCTGAAGGGCACATTCACCCGTGCTCTGAAGGAGGCGGCTGATGACATTAGGGAGGCAGTTGAGGTCCTCCTCAGTCGCACGAGCACGGAGGAGACGGCGAAGTTGTGGGAGGAGAACAGCCGTCTCCGGTCCGAGCTGGAGGATCTCAAACGGGAGTTTGTCGCTCAGAAGAATGACTGGCAGCGGCAAGCACCTCCTGCATCCACCGGCCACACTCCTGCCGTGCCTTCGTCGGCCCCTGCACCTGTGCCACCGCCTGCCTGGTCGGACCAAGACATGGAGAGGGTGGCCAGAATATGTATGGTGCAGTGTGGGGGCATGGTGGATGCCCGATTGGATGCCCGATTGGAGGCCATAGAGTCGCGACTCCCCCCAGCCGAAATCCTCCGGCCGCCGCTTGCGGCAGATAAGCGGAGGAAGGATGAGGCCGCCAGGACGAAGCCCGTGCAGGTTGCCAAGAAACATGCGAAGGTGGCCAAAAAGCCCACGGAGAGGCCCAAAGAGACCGCGGTGGGTGCGTCTGCGCCCTCTTCACAGTCAACCGTGCCCCCGGTGACCGCGCCTCCCCCCCAGGAGGCCTGGACGACGGTTGTAAAAAAGGGCTGCAAGAAGAAGAGGGCGCTGCCGGCACTCCCCAAAGCCCCGGCTCCGAAAAAGAGCACAAAGCCGCCCAAGGCCAAGACTCCACGCTCCGAGGCTGTAGTTATAACGCTGCAGCCCGAAGCCTCAAAAAGGGGAGTCACCTACATGTCGGTCCTGGCGGCAATTAAGGACAAGCTGAAATTCAGCGAGCTCGGCACCCCAGCTGGGTTTGATTTTAGAACGGCAGCTACGGGTGCCAAGGTGTTTGAGTTGTCGGGTGCTCTGAGGCAGGAGAGGGCAGACGCTCTGGCCGCCAAACTGCGAGCTGTCATCAAACCGGAGGATGCTCGGGTGTCCAGACCCACTAAAACGGCTGAATTGCGCA
This sequence comes from Tiliacea citrago, assembly GCA_963921375.1. NCBI lineage: Eukaryota > Metazoa > Arthropoda > Insecta > Lepidoptera > Noctuidae > Tiliacea > Tiliacea citrago. The sequence continues at coordinate 29,494,532 of OY992783.1, forward strand.
TAGAAGGGCTGGACGACTCCGCGACCCCGGAGGAAGTAGTGGCGGCCATCGCCAAAAACGGCGAGTGTCTGCCCGAAACTGTAAAAGCAGGAGAAATCCGCAGCAGTGCGGCCGGGCTGGGCACGATCTGGGTGCAGTGCCCAGTAGCTGCTGCAAACAAGGTCGCTGACGGTAGAAGGTTGCTGGTGGGATGGGTGTCTGCCAGGGTAAAACTCCTGGCAACAAGGGCTGTGCAGTGCTTCAGGTGCCTGGAAAAGGGGCATGTTCGGGCACAATGCACTGCACAAATAGATCGCAGTGATTTGTGTTATCGCTGCGGTCAGCCCGGCCACAAGGCGGCCCAGTGCTCCGCGGCACCAAACTGCAGTCTTTGCGCAGCTGCAGGAAAGCCTACGGAGCACAGACTTGGTGGAAAAGCCTGCAAGGCACCCAAAAAAGTTGCCAAGAGGACTAGGGCCTTCGGAGGCCCTGTGCCTCTACCACTGCCTGGCAGCCCAGCTGCTGACTCCCGAACCAGAGAAGGAGGAGATACCGAGGAAATGCAATGCCAGTGACGGCCCAATTGCATTTCCTCCAGGCAAATATCAACCACGCTGCCAGAGCTCAGGACCTATTGCTCCAGAGCATGGCGGAGTGGTCGATCCATGTGGCTGTGGTCGCTGAGCCGTATTTTGTCCCCCCCCGCGACAACTGGGCAGGGGACCTAGACGGTTTGGTGGCCATCATCGGCGGGACTCTTGGGACTCCCTCCCGAGGACACGGCTGGGTGGCCGCCCTCGTGGATGGAATTGTCACGGTCGGGGCGTATTTCTCGCCCAACAAGAGTCTCGCTGACTTCGAGGGGTTCCTTGTCGAGTTGGGTGCCGTCGTGGGCCAGTTCCACCCTCGCCCGGTGCTGTTGCTCGGGGATCTCAACGCCAAGTCTGCGGCGTGGGGATCTCCGGTGACCGATGCTAGGGGTGAGGTGCTGGAGGAGTGGGCAGTCACGACAGGCTTGACCATCCTAAATCGGGGCTCGATCTACACGTGCGTGCGGCAGCGGGGCGGGTCCATAGTGGACGTCTCGTTCGCTAGCCCTGCTGTCGCGAGCCGTGTCCGCGACTGGCGTGTCGCCGTGGAGGTGGAGACGTTGTCGGATCACCGATACATCCGATTCGACGTCTCCGCCCAGACCACCGGCGGCCGTAGTCCATCGACCCCGCAAAGGGATGGTCCGCGCTGGGCGCGTAAGCGCATCGACAGGGAGCTTCTCGAGGAGGCCGCTATTGTGCAGGCCTGGATTCGGGAGTCGGCAACGAACGGACCCGTCGACGTCGAAGAGGAGGCGCTGTGGTTCCGCGGGGCGATGACGCAAATCTGCGACGCGTCCATGCCCCGCGTCCACACATATTCAGCTAGGCGCCAGGTGTACTGGTGGTCTGCCGAAATCGCACAATTACGTGTCGAGTGCGTAGCGGTCAGACGCCAGTACACCCGATACCGGAGGAGACGTCGTCGGGTCCCTGACGAAGAAGCCGCGCTGTATGAGGTGTACCGCGCGGCGAAGCAGGCCCTGTGGCTGGCCATCGGCGAAGCGAGGACGCGAGCCAGGGAGGAGATGTTGGAGACTCTCGACGGAGATCCGTGGGGGCGCCCCTATCGTGCGGTTCGAGGGAAACTTCGAGCCGCGGCGCCTCCACTCACGGAGAGTCTCCAACCTGAGCTGCTGGAGGAGGTCGTCGCAGCCCTCTTCCCGGCAAGAGCGGAGCATACTCCGCCGCCGATGGCTTTGCGCACAGCCACAGAGCCTACAGAGGAGAACGCCATCAGCGTCCCAGAGGTGACACAAACAGAGATGGGGGCGGCCGTGACGCGGCTCCGGGCCAAGAACGTGGCTCCGGGGCCCGACGGGATCCACGGCCAAGCGCTAGCCCTCGCTCTGAAAGAGCTAGAGCCCCACTTGAGAGGACTCTACACTGCGTGCCTTGAGCAGGGCCAGTTTCCTACTTTGTGGAAATCTGGTCGTCTGGTCCTGCTCAGGAAGGCGGGGCGCCCTGCGGACTCACCGTCCGGGTACAGGCCCATAGTGCTGCTAGACGAGGTGGGTAAGATGTTTGAGCGGATAATCGCTGCCCGCCTCGTCGGCCACTTGTGCGGAGAGGGGCCTGACCTGGCCGAGAGCCAGTTCGGCTTTCGGCACGGGCGCTCCACCATACACGCTATATCGCGGGTGAGAGTCCTGGCGGAGGAAGCAGTGTCCCGGGGCGGGGTGATGTTGGCGGTGTCCTTGGATATCTCCAACGCCTTCAACACCCTGCCCTGGAGCTGCATCCGGGAGGCACTGCGTTACCATCGGGTGCCTTCCTACCTCCGCCGCATAGTCGGGGCTTATTTGGCGGAAAGATGTGTCACCTACATGGGACGTGATGGCGGAAACCAGCGCCGCATGTCGTGCGGTGTTCCACAGGGCTCGGTCGTAGGACCGCTCCTGTGGAACATCGGGTACGACTGGGTGCTGCGGGGCGAGCTCCAGCCGGGCGTGGACCTGACGTGTTATGCGGACGACACACTGGTCACGGCCCGGGGGAGCTCGTACAGGGAGGCAGCGTTGCTGGCGACGGCTGCGGTCTCACAGGTGGTGAGCCGCATACGTCGCCTAGGGCTGGAGGTTGCCCTCAACAAGTCGGAGGCCTTGATCTTTCATGGCCCCCGGCGGGCACCGCCGCCGGGATCACACATCGTGGTTGGGGGGGCTCAAATCGCTGTCGAGTCTACCATGAAGTACCTTGGATTGGTGCTCGACAGCCGGTGGGATTTTGGCCCCCACTTCCGGCGGCTGGCACCCAAGTTGTTGGGTGCGGCTGGAGCGTTATCAACGCTGCTTCCCAATTTGGGGGGCCCGAGCGCCGCCTGTAGGCGGCTCTACGTGGGGATCGTGCGATCGATGGCCCTTTACGGGGCCCCGATCTGGGCGGCTGACCTGACGGCCGGAAGCATCGCAGTACTGCGAAAGCCGCAGAGAGCGATGGCCGTCAGAGTCATAAGGGGATATCGCACGATCTCCTACGAGGCGGCTTGCGTACTGGCCGGATCCCCGCCCTGGGACCTCGAGGCGAAAGTACTCGCGTCACTGTATCGGTGGCGCGAGGAAGCGAGGGCGCGGGGCGAGTGGCTGATGCAGCGACATGTGGAGTTGCGTCGGTCACAGCTTCGCGCAGCCCTGGTGGCGGAATGGCGGGACAGGCTTTCACGCCCTACCGCCGGCCTCGCCACCATCGAGGCGGTCCGGCCGGTACTCGAGCCCTGGCTCGGGAGGAGGCACGGCTCCTTGTCGTTTCGGGTGACGCAGGTGCTCTCGGGGCATGGTTGCTTCGGGAAGTACCTGTGTCGCATAAACAGGGAGCCGGACGCCCGGTGTCATCACTGCGTCGACTGCCGGGAGGACACGGCGCGGCATACGTTGGCAGAGTGTGCCGCATGGGAGGAGCCTCGCCGTGCCCTCATCTCAGGAGTAGGCAGTGACCTGTCGCTGCCGGCCGTGGTCGAGTCAATGGCCGGCAGCGAGGAGTCCTGGGACGCGGTGGTGTCCTTCTGCGAAACAGTCGTGTCGCAGAAGGAGGCTGCGGAAAGGGAGCGGGAGATCTCGTCCGCTCACCCAGCCCGCAGCAGGCGCACCGGGCGTCGGCAGAGGGCAGATAATGCCCTCTTCCGGCCCCCCTAAATGGGTCCAGGGACGGCGGACTTGGGGACGTCCGCCGCCCCCTATCACACTGGACCCGAGGTGGCGGCGCGTAGTGTTCCACGCGCGCCCCTTTCAGACGTCGCGGGGGGGGTCTAACACCTCACCCCCCCCAGACTTGAGGTGGCCCGCAGAGGCGGGCCGGCACTAGCCGGGGATTGCGGAAGTAATAACAGATCCCAAGATCCCCGGCACAAGTGTGGGAAGGGAACACTGGGGTGGTTTTTAGTCAGTAAGAGTCTGACAGACCCCTCCGCCCGCCCCAGGGCGGAGGACATCCATGAGGATTTTCCACCCCGTGAACAAAAAAAAAAAAAAAAAAAAAGGTTAGGTTAGGTTAGGTTGGGGTGCGTGCAGAAAACCTCCTCGTGTGCCTGACTGCTGCTCGTTCCTTACGAATACGTTCGGGGGAAAGAGCAGTCGTCTGGCCGGTGCACCCTGGGCGCGGTCAATAGTCTTTCCATATCGGAGAGGGTATTGACTGCGGCGGATTTCTGCGGGGGGGGAGAGCCTAAGGCTCTTGGGCCTTTTAAGGCCGATCGTCGGTCGTCCACTCCCCCCTCTGCTTACAGAGGGTGGCCGAGTGGGCGCAGAGTGGGGAGGCGGACGACGGACCGTCCGCGGTAGAGGGGCCCACAGGGTAGGTTAGATTAGAATAGGTCATGATAGGTTTAAAAAAAAAAAAAAAAAAAAAAAAAAAAAAAAAAAAAAAAAAAAAAAAAAAAAAATGTATATATAATTAGGCTAGGTTAAGTAGGGACCCAATCCTAAGTTTTGAAGCGTGGCGAGAGGATGAATGGCTGGAGGGAGTCCAGTCGTTAGCGTTTCACCTGCAGATACCTGCCGACCTCTGCAGTATGTAGGCTTACCGGGCATCTAGGCTCTGCCCGGCGGACGTTGTAACCTATATCTACTCGTGGGTACTATTATGAATAACAACCAAACAAATAAAACTTCTAATAAAAAGACGGAGAAGGTGCCGATCGTTGTGATCGAGCACTTGGGTGTGGGTGCGGTGTCAGATTCTGATACCGCGTCCGAAACGATGAGTGTGGCGAGCGTGGCGAGCGTAGGCTCAAAGCGCTCGCCTACTAAAGAAGAGGTGGGTGGCCGATTTTGGCAAAAAACCTCACGCAAGAAAAAGCGCGCGGGGTCAGGCTCTTCTAGCGATGATAGCCAGCCGGCCCCTAAGGTGCCAACAGATGGCATAAGAGGGCGAGGTCGCGCCGTGGCGAGTGGAGCCCCCGCTCGTGTGGAGCGCGACGTCCGGGGTCGGTTCAGGTCGGTTTCCCGGCCTGATACGCCGGCTCCGGTGGAGGACGTCGAGGGTGTGGGGAGCGACCCTGGGCCCACGATTGCGGACCCCAGCGAGGGCATCTTGTTGGGGTCTAATAAGGCGGAGGCGAATGCCGCTAGACGGGCGCAGCGAAAGGCTGTAGCAGCTGACGAGATCAGCGAGCTGGCCCGTCAGGCGCGAGAGCGGCGTTCAGCCCAGAAGACTGCCGGGGGCAGCCCATCGGCGGTGGCGCTCAGTCGCCAAGTTTTGGACGGCGTGGATGTCGTCCTGAAGGTTGCCACCAAATCGGGCAACCTGAAGGGCACATTCACGCGTGCTCTGAAGGAGGCGGCTGACAACATCAGAGAGGCAGTTGAGGTCCTCCTTAGTCGCACCAGCACGGAGGAGACGGCGAAGTTATGGGAGGAGAACAGCCGTCTCCGGTCCGAGCTGGAGGACCTCAAGCGGGAGTTTGCTGCTCAGAGGGCAGCTCCCAAGGCCACCGGGTCATCGCCCGTCCCATCGTCGGCTCCATCATCGGCCCCTGCTGTGGATCAGGACAGCATTGCGCGCATGTGCTTGATGCAGTGTGGCGCGATGGTGTCAGCCCGGCTGGAGGCCATGGAGTCGAGGCTCCCCCCGGCCGAAATCCTCCGTCCACCGCTCGCTGCAGACAGGCGGAGGAAGGAGGCGGAGGCGAGAGCAGCGGCAGTGGCTGTGCCGAATCAGTCCGGGAAGGGGGCCAAAAAGCCCGCGAAGGGGACACAGAAGCCCGCGGAGGCTAAGGCCACGCCCACTTCCCGAACGGCGGCTCCACCGACGACCGCGCCCGGACCCACCACGGAGGCCTGGACGACGGTCGTCAAGAAGTCCAAAAAAAAGAAGACGGCGCCACCAGTTCCAGCAAAAGTACCGGCACCGGCACCGAGGAGGACCCAGAAGCCGCCTAAGACGAGAGCCCCCCGCTCCGCGGCTGTGGTGGTAACACTACAGCCCGCAGCCATCGCGAGGGGCGTCACCTATCAGGCGGTTATGGCGGACGTGAGGAGCAGGATCGCGTTCCCCGACCTTGGCACACCGGCTGGCTTTGTTTATAAGCAAGCCATTACGGGGGCGCGGCTGTTCGAGGTGTCGGGTGCCTCTAGCAGCGAGAAGGCGGACACGCTGGCAGCCAAGCTGAGAGGGGTCCTCAACCCGGAGGACGTCCGGGTGTCCAGGCCAATGAAGACCTCTGAGCTGCGGGTCGATGGACTGGACGACTCGGCGACCCCGGCTGAGGTCGTGGCGGCCGTAGCCAAAGCCGGCGGATGTCCGCCGGAGGACGTGCGGACGGGTGACATCCGCGCCGACGCTTCCGGGCTTGGCACGATTTGGGTGCGGTGCCCGGTGGCGGCGGCGAGCAAGGTCGCCAACGGTGGGCGTCTGTTGGTGGGATGGGTTGCAGCAAGAGTCAAGCTGCTGCAACCCAGGGCATTGCGGTGTTACCGATGCCTGGACATGGGGCATGTCCGGGCACGATGCACCGCTGCAATAGACCGCAGTGAGCAGTGCTATCGCTGCGGTCAGCCCGGCCACAAGGCAGCCCAGTGCTCCGCGGCACCAAACTGCAGCCTCTGTACAGCTGCAGGGAGGTCCGCGGGGCACAGGGCTGGCGGAAAGGCCTGTCGCGCGCCAGCAGCGAAGAAGAAGAGGGGAGTCATGGCTGCCGGGGGCTCTTTACCCCCCCCTCAGCCTGACTGCCCTACGGCCGACTCCCGGCCTGTGAATGGTGCGGAGGGGATGGACTGCGTCTAATGGCGCTGTACCATTTCCTCCAGGGCAATATCAACCACGCTGCCAGAGCTCAGGATCTCTTGCTCCAGAGCATGGCAGAGTGGTCGATCGACGTGGCTGTGGTCGCCGAGCCGTACTTTGTCCCCCCCAGGGATAACTGGGTGGGAGACCTGGACGGCTTGGTGGCCATCATTGGCGGGGCTCTCGTCAACCCGTCCCGAGGACACGGCTGGGTAGCCGCCCTCGCGGACGGCATTGGCACGGTTGGGGCGTATTTCTCGCCCAACAAGAGTCTCGCCGACTTCGAGAACTTCCTTGTCGAGTTGGGTGCCGTCGTGGGCCGACTCCACCCTCACCCGGTGCTGTTGCTCGGGGATCTCAACGCCAAGTCTGCGGCGTGGGGATCTCCGGTGACCGATGCTAGGGGTGAGGCGCTAGAGGAGTGGGCGGTCACGACTGGCCTGGTCGTCCTGAATCGGGGCTCGGTCCACACGTGCGTGCGGCAGCGGGGCGGGTCTGTAGTGGACGTCTCGTTCGCTAGCCCTGCTGTCGCGAGCCGTGTCCACGACTGGCGTGTCGCCGTGGAGGTGGAGACGTTGTCGGATCACCGATACATCCGATTCGACGTCTCCACCCAGACCACCGGCGGCCGTAGTCCATCGGCCCCGCGAAGGGACGGTCCGCGCTGGGCGCGTAAACGCATCGACAGGGAGCTTCTCGAGGAGGCCGCTATTGTGCAGGCCTGGATCCGGGAGTCGGCAACGAACGGACCCGTCGACGTCGAAGAGGAGGCGCTGTGGTTCCGCGGGGCGATGACGCAAATCTGCAACGCGTCCATGCCCCGCGTCCACTCATATCCAGCGAGGCGCCAGGTGTACTGGTGGTCTACCGAGATCGCACAATTACGTGTCGAGTGCGTAGCGGTCAGACGCCGGTACACCCGATACCGGAGGAGACGTCGTCGGGTCCCTGACGAAGAAGCCGCGCTGTATGAGGTGTACCGCGCGGCGAAGCAGGCCCTGTGGCTGGCCATCGGCGAAGCGAGGACGCGAGCCAGGGAGGAGATGTTGGAGACTCTAGACGGAGATCCGTGGGGGCGCCCCTATCGTGCGGTTCGAGGGAAACTTCGAGCCGCGGCGCCTCCACTCACGGAGAGTCTCCAACCTGAGCTGCTGGAGGAAGTGGTCGCAGCCCTCTTCCCGGCAAGAGCGGAGCATACTCCGCCGCCGATGGCTTTGCCCACAGCCGCAGAGTCTGCATATGAAGAGAACGCCATCAGCGTCCCAGAGGTGACACAAGCAGAGATGGGGGCAGCCGTGACGCGGCTCCGGTCCAAGAACGTGGCTCCGGGGCCCGACGGAATCCACGGCCAAGCGCTAGCCCTCGCTCTGAAGGAGCTAGAGCCCCACTTGAGAGGACTCTACACTGCGTGCCTTGAGCAGGGCCAGTTTCCCACTTTGTGGAAATCTGGTCGTCTGGTCCTGCTCAGGAAGGCGGGGCGCCCTGCGGACTCACCGTCCGGGTACAGGCCCATAGTGTTGCTAGACGAGGTGGGTAAGATGTTTGAGCGGATAATCGCTGCCCGCCTCGTCGGCCACTTGTGCGGAGAGGGGCCTGACCTGGCCGAGAGCCAGTTCGGCTTTCGGCACGGGCGCTCCACCATCCACGCGATATCGCGGGTGAGAGTCCTGGCGGAGGAAGCGGTATCCCGGGGCGGGGTGATGTTGGCGGTGTCCTTGGACATCTCCAACGCCTTCAACACCCTGCCCTGGAGCTGTATTCGGGAGGCACTATCTTACCATCGGGTGCCTTCCTACCTCCGCCGCATCGTCGGGGCTTATTTGGCGGAGAGGTGTGTCACCTATACGGGACGTGATGGCGGAAACCAGCACCGCATGTCGTGCGGTGTTCCACAGGGCTCGGTCGTGGGACCGCTCCTGTGGAACATCGGGTACGACTGGGTGCTGCGGGGCGAGCTCCAGCCGGGCGTGGACCTAACGTGTTATGCGGACGACACACTGGTCACGGCCCGGGGGAGCTCGTACAGGGAGGCAGCGTTGCTGGCGACGGCTGCGGTCTCACAGGTGGTGAGCCGCATACGTCGCCTAGGGCTGGAGGTTGCCCTCAACAAGTCGGAGGCCTTGATCTTTCATGGCCCCCGGCGGGCGCCGCCGCCGGGATCACACATCGTGGTCGGGGGGGCTCAAATCGCTGTCGAGTCCACCATGAAGTACCTAGGATTGGTGCTCGACAGCCGGTGGGATTTTGGCCCCCACTTCCGGCGGCTGGCGCCCAAGTTGTTGGGCGCGGCTGGGGCAATGTCAACGCTGCTTCCCAATCTGGGGGGCCCGAGCGCCGCCTGTAGGCGGCTCTACGTGGGGATCGTGCGATCGATGGCCCTTTATGGGGCCCCGATCTGGGCGGCTGACCTGACGGCCGGAAGCATCGCAGTCCTGCGAAAACCGCAGAGAGCGATGGCCGTCAGAGTCATCAGGGGATATCGCACGATCTCCTACGAGGCGGCTTGTGTACTGGCCGGATCCCCGCCCTGGGACCTCGAGGCGAAAGTACTCGCGTCACTGTATCGGTGGCGCGAGGAAGCGAGGGCGCGGGGCGAGTGGCTGATGCAGCGACATGTGGAGTTGCGTCGGTCACAGCTTCGCGCAGCCCTGGTGGCGGAATGGCGGGACAGGCTTTCACGCCCTACCGCCGGCCTCGCCACCATCGAGGCGGTCCGGCCGGTACTCGAGCCCTGGCTCGGGAGGAGGCACGGCTCCCTGTCGTTTCGGGTGACGCAGGTGCTCTCGGGGCATGGTTGCTTCGGGAAGTACCTGTGTCGCATAAACAGGGAGCCAGGCGGGCCGGCACTAGCCGGGGATCACGGAAGTAATACTAGCTCCCAAGATCCCCGGTGCAAGTGTGGGAAGGGAACACCGGGGTGGTTTTTAGTCAGTAAGAGTCTGACAGACCCCTCCGCCCACCCCAGGGCGGAGGACATCCATGAGGATTTTCCACCTCGGCAACAAAAAAAAAAAAAAAAAAAAAAAAAAAAAAGGTTAGGTTAGGTTAGGTTAGGTTGGGGTGCATGTTGAGAAGCCTCCTCGTGGCGCACCCTGGGCAACGTCGGCTCCAACTGCCCACCAGGTTTTGGTGGACACTTGGTGCTGGCGGCGAATTCTCAACAAACGGGGAAGGGTCACGGTTCCAATCACCGATCATCCACGATGGTCGGTGAAGGGAACCGGGCTAGAGTTGGTCGTACACCTACTCCCCCTCTGCTTACAGAGGGGAGTTGAGTTGGCGTACACTGGGGAGTCCCAATCCCAAGGTCTAGCGTGCCGAGGGGATGAATGGCCGGAGGGTTATCCGGTCGCTAGCGCGACCAGGGACCTCACCCTTAAAAGGAAAACAATGAAGGCTAATGGTAATAAAAATATTCCCCAGGCGGGCAACCTCCACAAGGAGGCACAATCCCGCCCTTCCACGGAAGGCAGCCCCACCGTATCTGGGGGGGGCACCCATAGCCTCGTAGGCCGGCAAACCACCGCCGGTCTTCGTCAACAACCTCTTGCGTCGCAAGAAAAGGAGCTCCGGGTTAGCCTGGAGCGACTGTGCGACGCAACAAAGCCGTTTGCCGTCGTTGATGGCAACAACAGCCGAGGAGGCTCATGTCCAGAAAAGGACCGACTGTCGGTGTCTGATTCTGACACCGCGTCCGAAACTATGAGTTTGGCGAGCGTGGCGAGCGTAAGTTCAAAGCGCTCGCAAACTAAAGAAGAGGTGGGTGGCCGATTTTGGCAAAAAACCTCGCGAAAGAAGAAGCGCGCGGGGTCAGGCACTTCTAGTGAGGAGAGCCTGCCGGTTGCTAAAGTCCCAACACTCACTAGTGGGCGAGGTCGTGCAGTGGCGAGTGGAGCGCCCGCTCGCTTACCGGAGCGCGACGTGCGGGGTCGGTTCAGGTCGGTTTCCCGACCTGATACGCCGGCCCCGGTGGAGAACGTCGAGGGCGTGGGGAGCGACCCCGGGATCACGACCGTGGACCCCAGCGAGTGCATCTTGCTGGGGTCTAACAAGGCGGAGGCAAATGCCGCAAAGCGGGCGCAGCGCAAGGCGGTGGCGGCTGATGAGATCAGCGAGTTGGCCCGCCAGGCGCGAGAGCGGCGCTCAGCTCGAATGACTGCTGGGGGGAGCCCATCGGCGGTGGCGCTCAGCCGCCAAGTTCTGGACGGCGTGGATGTCGTCCTGAAGGTTGCCACCAAATCGGGCAACCTGAAGGGCACATTCACCCGTGCTCTGAAGGAGGCGGCTGATGACATCAGGGAGGCAGTTGAGGTCCTCCTTAGTCGCACAAGCACGGAGGAAACGGCGAAGTTGTGGGAGGAGAATAGCCGTCTCCGGTCCGAGCTGGAGGACCTCAAGCGGGAGTTTGCCGCTCAGAGGAATGACTGGCAGCGGCAAGCACCTCCCGCAGCCACCGGCCCCACTCCTGTCGTGCATTCGTCGGCCCCTGCACCTATTCCACCACCTGCCTGGTCAGACCACGACATGGAGAGGGTGGCCAGAATATGCATGGTGCAGTGTGGGGGCATGGTGGATGCCCGATTGGATGCCCGATTGGAGGCCATAGAGTCGCGACTCCCCCCGGCCGAAATCCTCCGGCCGCCGCTGGCTGCGGACAAGCGAAGGAAGGAGGCGGAGGCGAAAGCAGCGGCGGTGGCTGAGCCGAACCAGCCCGGGAAGGGGGCCAAAAAGCCTGCGAAGGGGACCCAGAAGCCCGCGGAGGCAAATTCCGCGCCCACTTCCCGAACGGCTGCTCCCCCGGCAAACGCGCCCGGAACCACCACAGAGGCCTGGACGACAATCGTCAAGAAGACGAAGAAAAAGACGAAGACGGCGCCGCCAGTACCCACTAAAGCACCGGCACCGGCACCGAGGAGGACCCAAAATCCGCCTAGGACGAGAGCCCCACGCTCCGCGGCTGTGGTGGTTACACTGCAGCCCGCAGCCATCGCGAGGGGCCTCTCCTATCAGGCGGTTATGGCGGACGTGAGGAGCAAGATCGCGTTCCCCGACCTTGGCACACCGTCTGGGTTTATTTATAAACAAGCCATTACGGGGGCGCGGCTGTTCGAGGTGTCGGGTGCCTCTAGCGGTGAGAAGGCGGACACGCTGGCGGCAAAGCTGAGAGGGGTCCTCAACCCGGAGGACGTCCGAGTGTCCAGGCCGATGAAGACCTCTGAGCTGCGGGTCGATGGACTGGACGACTCGGCGACCCCGGCTGAGGTCGTGGCGGCCGTAGCCAAAGCCGGCGGATGTCCGCCGGAGGACGTGCGGACGGGTGACATCCGCGCCGACGCTTCCGGGCTTGGCACGATTTGGGTGCGGTGCCCGGTGGCGGCGGCGAGCAAGGTCGCTAACGGTGGGCGTCTGTTGGTGGGATGGGTTGCAGCAAGAGTCAAGCTGCTGCAACCCAGGGCATTGCGGTGTTACCGGTGCCTGGACATGGGGCATGTCCGGGCACGATGCACCGCTGCAATAGACCGCAGCGAGCAGTGCTATCGCTGCGGTCAGCCCGGCCACAAGGCAGCCCAGTGCTCCGCGGCACCAAACTGCAGCCTCTGTACAGCTGCAGGGAGGTCCGCGGGGCATAGGGCTGGCGGAAAGGCCTGTCGTGCGCCAGCACCCAAGAAGAAGAGGGGAGTCATGGCTGCCGGGGGCTCTTTACCCCCCCCTCAGCCTGACTGCCCTACGGCCGACTCCCGGCCTGTGAATGGTGCGGAGGGGATGGACTGCGTCTAATGGCGCTGTACCATTTCCTCCAGGGCAATATCAACCACGCTGCCAGAGCTCAGGATCTCTTGCTCCAGAGCATGGCAGAGTGGTCGATCGACGTGGCTGTGGTCGCCGAGCCGTATTTTGTCCCCCCCAGGGATAACTGGGTGGGAGACCTGGACGGCTTGGTGGCCATCATTGGCGGGGCTCTCGTCAACCCGTCCCGAGGACACGGCTGGGTAGCCGCCCTCGCGGACGGCATTGGCACGGTTGGGGCGTATTTCTCGCCCAACAAGAGTCTCGCCGACTTCGAGAACTTCCTTGTCGAGTTAGGTGCCGTCGTAGGCCGACTCCACCCTCACCCGGTGCTGTTGCTCGGGGATCTCAACGCCAAGTCTGCGGCGTGGGGATCTCCGGTGACCGATGCTAGGGGTGAGGCGCTAGAGGAGTGGGCGGTCACGACTGGGCTGGTCGTCCTTAATCGGGGCTCGGTCCACACGTGCGTGCGGCAGCGGGGCGGGTCTGTAGTGGACGTCTCGTTCGCTAGCCCTGCTGTCGCGAGCCGTGTCCGCGACTGGCGTGTCGCCGTGGAGGTGGAGACGTTGTCGGATCACCGATACATCCGATTCGACGTCTCCACCCAGACCACCGGCGGCCGTAGTCCATCGGCCCCGCGAAGGGACGGTCCGCGCTGGGCGCGTAAGCGCATCGACAGGGAGGTTCTCGAGGAGGCCGCTATTGTTCAGGCCTGGATCCGGGAGTCGGCGACGAACGGACCCGTCGACGTCGAAGAGGAGGCGCTGTGGTTCCGCGGGGCAATGACGCAAATCTGTGACGCGTCCATGCCCCGCGTCCACTCATATCCAGCGAGGCGCCAGGTGTACTGGTGGTCTACCGAGATCGCACAATTACGTGTCGAGTGCGTAGCGGTTAGACGCCGGTACACCCGATACCGGAGAAGACGTCGTCGGGTCCCTGACGAAGAAGCCGCGCTGTATGAGGTGTACCGCGCGGCGAAGCAGGCCCTGTGGCTGGCCATCGGCGAAGCGAGGACGCGAGCCAGGGAGGAGATGTTGGAGACTCTAGACGGAGATCCGTGGGGGCGCCCCTATCGTGCGGTTCGAGGGAAACTTCGAGCCGCGGCGCCTCCACTCACGGAGAGTCTCCAACCTGAGCTGCTGGAGGAGGTAGTTGCAGCCCTCTTCCCGGCAAGAGCGGAGCATACTCCGCCGCCGATGGCTTTGCCCACAGCCGCAGAGTCTGCATATGAAGAGAACGCCATCAGCGTCCCAGAGGTGACACAAGCAGAGATGGGGGCAGCCGTGACGCGGCTCCGGGCCAAGAACGTGGCTCCGGGGCCCGACGGGATCCACGGCCAAGCGCTAGCCCTCGCTCTGAAGGAGCTAGAGCCCCACTTGAGAGGACTCTACACAGCGTGCCTTGAGCAGGGCCAGTTTCCCACTTTGTGGAAATCTGGTCGTCTGGTCCTGCTCAGGAAGGCGGGGCGCCCTGCGGACTCACCGTCCGGGTACAGGCCCATAGTGTTGCTAGACGAGGTGGGTAAGATGTTTGAGCGGATAATCGCTGCCCGCCTCGTCGGCCACTTGTGCGGAGAGGGGCCTGACCTGGCCGAGAGCCAGTTCGGCTTTCGGCACGGGCGCTCCACCATCCACGCGATATCGCGGGTGAGAGTCCTGGCGGAGGAAGCGGTATCCCGGGGCGGGGTGATGTTGGCGGTGTCCTTGGACATCTCCAACGCCTTCAACACCCTGCCCTGGAGCTGTATTCGGGAGGCACTATGTTACCATCGGGTGCCTTCCTACCTCCGCCGCATCGTCGGGGCTTATTTGGCGGAGAGGTGTGTCACCTATACGGGACGTGATGGCGGAAACCAGCGCCGCATGTCGTGCGGTGTTCCACAGGGCTCGGTCGTGGGACCGCTCCTGTGGAACATCGGGTACGACTGGGTGCTGCGGGGCGAGCTCCAGCCGGGCGTGGACCTAACGTGTTATGCGGACGACACACTGGTCACGGCCCGGGGGAGCTCGTACAGGGAGGCAGCGTTGCTGGCGACGGCTGCGGTCTCACAGGTGGTGAGCCGCATACGTCGCCTAGGGCTGGAGGTTGCCCTCAACAAGTCGGAGGCCTTGATCTTTCATGGCCCCCGGCGGGCGCCGCCGCCGGGATCACACATCGTGGTCGGGGGGGCTCAAATCGCTGTCGAGTCCACCATGAAGTACCTAGGATTGGTGCTCGACAGCCGGTGGGATTTTGGCCCCCACTTCCGGCGGCTGGCGCCCAAATTGTTGGGCGCGGCTGGGGCGTTGTCAACGCTGCTTCCCAATCTGGGGGGCCCGAGCGCCGCCTGTAGGCGGCTCTACGTAGGGATCGTGCGATCGATGGCCCTTTATGGGGCCCCGATCTGGGCGGCTGACCTGACGGCCGGAAGCATCGCAGTCCTGCGGAAGCCGCAGAGAGCGATGGCCGTCAGAGTCATCAGGGGATATCGCACGATCTCCTACGAGGCGGCTTGCGTACTGGCCGGATCCCCGCCCTGGGACCTCGAGGCGAAAGTACTCGCGTCACTGTATCGGTGGCGCGAGGAAGCGAGGGCGCGGGGCGAGTGGCTGATGCAGCGACATGTGGAGTTGCGTCGGTCACAGCTTCGCGCAGCCCTGGTGGCGGAATGGCGGGACAGGCTTTCACGCCCTACCGCCGGCCTCGCCACCATCGAGGCGGTCCGGCCGGTACTCGAGCCCTGGCTCGGGAGGAGGCACGGCTCCCTGTCGTTTCGGGTGACGCAGGTGCTCTCGGGGCATGGTTGCTTCGGGAAGTACCTGTGTCGCATAAACAGGGAGCCGGACGCCCGGTGTCACCACTGCGTCGACTGCCGGGAGGACACGGCGCGGCATACGCTGGCAGAGTGTGCCGCTTGGGAGGAGCCTCGCCGTGCCCTCATCTCAGGAGTAGGCAGTGACCTATCGCTGCCGGCCGTGGTCGAGTCGATGGCCGGCAGCGAGGAGTCCTGGGACGCGGTGGTATCCTTCTGCGAAACAGTCGTGTCGCAGAAGGAGGCTGCGGAAAGGGAGCGGGAGATCTCGTCCGCTCACCCGGCCCGCAGCAGGCGCACTGGGCGTCGGCAGAGGGCAGACAATGCCCTCTTCCGGCCCCCCTAAATGGGTCCAGGGACGGCGGACTCGGGGACGTCCGCCGCCCCCTATCACACTGGACCCGAGGTGGCGGCGCGTAGTGTTCCACGCGCGCCCCTTTGAGACGTCGCCGGGGGGTCTAACACCTCACCCCCCCCGCAGACTTGAGGTGGCCCGCAGAGGCGGGCCGGCACTAGCCGGGGATCACGGAAGTAATACTAGCTCCCAAGATCCCCGGTGCAAGTGTGAGAAGGGAACACCGGGGTGGTTTTTAGTCAGTAAGAGTCTGACAGACCCCTCCGCCCACCCCAGGGCGGAGGACATCCATGAGGATTTTCCACCCCGGCAACAAAAAAAAAAAAAAAAAAAAAAAAAAAAAAAAAAAAAAAAAAAAAAAAGGTTAGGTTAGGTTAGGTTAGGTTAGGTTTGGGTCCAGGGACGGCGGACTTGGGGACGTCCGCCGCCCCCTATCACACTGGACCCGAGGTGGCGGCGCGTAGTGTTCCACGCGCGCCCCTTTGAGACGTCGCGGGGGGGTCTAACACCTCACCCCCCCGCAGACTTGAGGTGGCCCGCAGAGGCGGGCCGGCACTAGCCGGGGATCACGGAAGTAATACTAGCTCCCAAGATCCCCGGTGCAAGTGTGGGAAGGGAACACCGGGGTGGTTTTTAGTCAGTAAGAGTCTGACAGACCCCTCCGCCCACCCCAGGGCGGAGGACATCCATGAGGATTTTCCACCCCGGCAACAAAAAAAAAAAAAAAAAAAAAAAAGGTTAGGTTAGGTTAGGTTAGGTTTTTTTTTTTTTTTTTTTTTTTTTTTTTTTTTTTTCGGCAGGAGTGGGAAATCCTCATGGACGCCCAGACTTCCCCAAAAATGAGCCAGTCTGGGCAGTGCCGGACTCTTACCGGCTAAAACCACACTCCTGCCTACCGGTGTCCTCTGACATTGGTCATCAGAGATCTTTTTAATCAATTCGCAAATTAGGTACATATTTTGAAATTTTTAACATTGAAGGCTAAATCTTGTCATAACTCTGGTTATTAAGACTACATTTATAAACTGATGAATAACAACTAATATTTTAAAATCTTTAATTTTACGGCGATTACTTTTTATGTATTCTGTTAATACATAATAGTATATCTATTTTCCTAAACTTTATTATTTTGAATGACTTTACAAGCAATTTCCTCACAGTATATTAAAAACTTATTTCTTAATTTTGAATTTTTCATGATTTTTGGTATATTTTCTAAATTTATTACTATTCCAATTTCAGATTCGAGGTCATATTTCTTTAGCGCGAATATAGGGCACTCGGTTAGTATATGTGCGATGCTCTCATTTTTAGACGGGTCACAGGGACATGCCGGGCTCTCCTTGCACTTGAAGCGATTCAAATACTCGGAGAACCCGCCATGCCCTGTAAGCACTTGTACTATGACTGGTTTTAGTACAATTTTTCGGACTATACTGTAGGCTGCAATTGCGTCAGGGAGAAAGATTTTTGTAGTACCAGCCGTTTCGCCCGACCCGTATCTCGTGCTCCATTCGCCAAGTGACTCCATTCGGATTTGCCGCTTGACGAATGAAGCCGGACACAGGTCGTAGTGGGGCCTTGTTTTACTGCCTATTGCTGCCTCTTTTGCCAACACATCTGCCCTCTCGTTCCCCTCCATTCCCGCATGTGCCTTAATCCAGAACAGCTGAAGGGATTTTCCGCAAAGTTTCAGTGCCTGGATGTTTTGTTGCGTTTTAAATGCTAGGGGATGGAGAGAGAAGGTTCGGGTGACGGTTTCTAGGGCTGATCTAGAGTCGCAATAGACCTGGACAACGGCTGAGGGATGTTTTAAGGCCAGTTCCGAGGCCCTGTGCAGAGCCAGTAGTTCGGCTTGATAAACGGTGCAGAAATGATCCAGTTTGAACTTTTGGGCTTTTACTTCCACCCCATTTTCCCACAGGCTCAGAGCTGCACCAACTTTGCCCTGGATTTTGCTTCCGTCAGTGAAAATCTTTGGGATTGTGAAATCTTGCTGGTCCATCTCTGCATCGTTCACCACGCACTTGAACTTTAAACCAACTTGGCTGGCTGGGTGTGGTAGTTCCATGTAAGGAACTGGTGTTTCGATGTCTCGGTCTCCTGTCACTCTCCGGGAGTATCCTCTTTTCTCTTCATAAAAAGAGGCTGCTTCCCGGATCCTAAGGTCCAGAGGAAGCAGTCCAGAGAGTAATAGGGCCGAGTTCAACGATGTTGTCCTGTACGCCTTCACTATTTTCTGCACAAAGCCCCGCTGGACGGTATCCAGCTGCTTCTGCATCCCTTTTTTGTTTGTAGCCGGTGCCCAAGCACTGGCAGCATACATTATCACCGGCTCCACCACTGCGGTGTATATGGTCCTGATTATCTCGGGCTTCAGGCCCCAGCTGATTTTGGCGGCTCTTGACAGCTGTTTGTAAAGGTTTAACGCCTTCCTCGTGACGTTAGAGGCGTGGGCGTTAAACGTCAGCTTGTCATCAACCGTGAGCCCCAGTATCTTGATTCCCCGAGACAGGGTAATGTCCCCACCGCCCATGCGCAGAAGTGGTGAATCGTATTTCAACTTGTTTGTGACCACCATGGCTTTCGTTTTGTGGGGCGCAAAATTGAGTTTGTTTGTGATTCCCCACTTCTGGACATGAGCGAGACTAGCATTAGCCTGTCTCTGGACATCAAGCGCTGTTTCACCCGAAAAAATCAGAACCACATCGTCCGCGAATGCCTGGCGATATTCGCTTCGTTCTTCTAGCTCTTTGAGCAGGGGATCCAGGAGTAGGTTCCAGAACGTGGGCCCACCTATGGAGCCTTGTACGCAACCTTTCGACGTTCCTTGCACGAACTCTGCTCCTGCATACCGCACCCTTACCTTCCTGTCCAGTAGATAACTATCTACCAGACGTCTCAGGTTTATAGGGCACGGTGTCTCTGCCAGTCGGCATTTAATGGCTGGCCACCAGGCATTGTCGAAGGCTCCCTCTATGTCCAATGATATGACGACGACGATCTTTTTCTCTTTCAGTCGGTCTCTTATATGTTTTATCAGGTCATAGAGGGAGTCCTCGGTGCTGCGCTGCGGCATAAAACCGTACTGGCTCCTGCTAACTTGTGGCGATATATGCCATCTAATGCGACGCACCAGCATTTTCTCCACTATTTTCCCAAGTACAGGCAATAGCCCAATCGGTCTGTACGATTTGGGATGCGCATAGTCGTCCTTCGCTGGCTTTCTAAGGACCACGACTACTGCCTCTTTCCAGATGGTCGGAAAGTGGAAAAGAGAGAGACATCTGTTTATCACAGCTAGGAACAGTTGTAGGTCATGGGTAATCGCCGCCCTGCATATATCCGCTGTTAGGCCGTCAATACCCGGTGCTTTCTTCGGATTAAAACTAGATACGGACCACTTAAGTTCCTCCGCCGTGAATAGAGGATCAAATGTCTCACCATTCGTATTTTGATTCACTCTATTCGCCAGCTCACGTATCCTACTGTGGTCCGCATTGTGGTTAGGTTAGGTTAGGTTAGGTTAGGTTTTTTTTTTTTTTTTTTTTTTTTTTTTATATAGCAGGAGAGGGAAATCCTCATGGACGCCCAGACTGCCTCACTGATGAGCCAGTCTGGGCAGTGCCGGACTCTTACCGGCTAAAACCCACTCCTGCCTTTGCCAGTGTCCCTCTGACATGATCAGAGACCTTGTTTTGAGATTTTTGAAATTTTGATCCCTTGTTTTTGTTTTTTTAAAATTTGTATTGGCCTCTTTTGCGGAGGTGGAGGGTTGCTGGAAGCAGTCGCCTCTCTTAGTCTAGTTTTCTAAGCATCTATTATATCTAATCTATATATATCTATATAATTGGTATCAGTTTTCATCCTAACTTAATAACTTATTGTCTTATATCTCTAAATTATTTTTGTGTTTTATTTTTATGTTTTTCATTCTATGAGTCTACTTATGTTAATACCTATGTTATTTTTTAATCTATATCTTAATCTTTATCACTTTTATATTATGGCTATGCTAATATATATATATAATATATTATATAGACATGATTTATTTTCTATTCTATGTTTATTACCTATCCTATCTAGTTTTACTTCTAATTTAAACAATATTTTTCTTGTTGACTATTTAAAAATCCTGGCAGACTCAGAGCTGCTTTTTGAAAACATATCTTAATCCTAACTTGTCCTGCTTCTCACTGAGGCATTTCCAGCTCTTAACCTGTGCTCTCTTGGTGTTGACCTCTTTTGTTGTATAAGCAAGCTCATTTGACCACCTCGGTAACAAAAGTTTTTTAATAATTTTGTTATCTATGTTAATGTTATTACTATTGTCTATTTTGCTACTTACTAAATCTATTTTATTAATAATGGTACTACTCGTAAGAACAAATGGAATTAATTTTGTGCCTGGTTTTAATTGGGCCAATTTCTCATGAAATTGACGCCAATTCAGGTTTTTGGTATTGTAAATGCTTTTGATTTTAATGGATAATGTTGGTTTTGCTTTTTGTAATTTATTTTTGAAGAAGTGGTCTGAGCTTGTGATTCTTTCCGCATTTTGACTAGAGTTTGTGTAGATGTAAGGATCTTTTAGTGTCTTACAGCACTGGTTTTTACTGCCGCGCGTGGCAAATTGGCCTTTAGCAGTAAGCCACTGACAAGCGCGCCAACGCATCCCATTTCAAGCGAATCGGGCACTCGTTGCTAAAGGCGTTGTGGCCAGTACTCTCCAGCTTAGCCGTTAAACAGTTGTGGCACTTAGGAGCCTCCTCTGCCAACCGTGACGGACAATCAGCCCGCATGTGGGGCTCACCACAGTGGATGCAAAGGTCGGCGGGCTGCGTGCACAGTTTGCGACTGTGGCCGAAGCACAGACAGCGAGTGCACTGCACCAGTGGTGACTGGTCCTGCACTCGCACTCGCTGTAGGTCAATGTGCACACGACCCGCCATAGTAAGCCTTTGCCACACCGTAGGGGACACCTGCAGGATGACGTGGCACATGTGGGGGTTCCTCGTCCTTCGACGGTACTTCACCCCCAGCCTCAAATCTTCCGCAGGTATGTCCCCGATCAGGTTGGTGTTTTGCCGCTGCAGGGCTTCTGTTACCTCCACATCTGAGTGGCAGGAGAGGACGTCCTTGATGATTATGAGCGGATCTTTGTTCTTTACCTCTTCTACCACTAGATTGCCCGTCTTCCTTATTCTCTCGGTAACCTCCGTCATTTCTTCCCTGGTCCTGAAGCCGACCACCACCTTCTGGTCCCTCGCCTTGCGCAGCCGTTCAACTCGCGTGCCCTGGTTTCTGGCGTCGACCGCCGTCCTGAGCTTCTCAATAACCTCTTCACCGGTGTCTTGGTCATTAACTGACGATACGACCACTGAGTGAAGAGGCTCTTGGATACACTGCTTCGGGCTGGCGGCTATCTGCGCGAAAGTCAGGCCCTGGCCTGCGACGTAGCGAGGAGCCTGCTGGAGATGTTTCGACAGAGTCTGGGTGTGGTGTTGGCATTCCTGTAACGCCTGTTTGTGTTGTGTGAGGCCTTCCATAAGGCTCTTCATAAGCTCTGTCGGTTCACTCGAGGTGGGCGTGGGGTCCACGCGAGCTTTTTCGGGCTCAGCAGCCTCTCCCGGTAGGACTGCAAGTGTGACTGCAGGTGCAGGGGTGACACTAGATTTGTTCCTCTCCGACTCTTTTACTAGTTCATAGAGCCTGTTGATCGCGCTCTCCACCGCCGTCCTGATCTCCGTCTTGAGGTTGCGAGAGTTGCCCAAATGAAGCTTTGCCTTACTTAGGCAAGCTCTCGCCTCCGCTGTCCGGTTGGGGTATTTGGTATAAGGCTTCTTTTGTAGCTTTTCTGCGCCAAGGGCAACTCGGCGCGTGTCCAGATTGCTGGAAGCAGGTGAAGTGGCGTCGCATTTTGGGTTGGCAGGGGACTTGGCCTGGAGCTCAGCTTTCCCGGCCTCCCATTCCCCGATACTACGCCTTACGCTGGGAAGCGTGGGTCCAACCTTCTCTGATGAACGCGGAGAGCCTCTGGAGTCCGGCGAGCTCGCGTTCTTTTTGGCCGGTGTGCGGAACATGGCTGAAGCTGACGTAAAAGTAAGATTCATGTATGTCTTATAAGTCAGAGGTCACTGGCAATTACTTCTGTGTCCCTGTAAAGGGGGGATAAACACAGAAGTAACGAAAAATTTAAATTTATTAACTTAATTAAATCGTCGAACGGACGTAAGACCGTTCGGTCAGTATGTTAAAAATATGTCAATAATTTAAGTTTAATGACTTAGGAGTTGCTAGAAGAGCTAATGTAAAAATTTTATTTTTTTGGCTTAAACCTAAAGTTTACCAGGCCAGTAAAGAAAGGGTGGGTGGGCGGGCAATTTTTTGAAGT
Source organism: Tiliacea citrago (assembly GCA_963921375.1). NCBI lineage: Eukaryota > Metazoa > Arthropoda > Insecta > Lepidoptera > Noctuidae > Tiliacea > Tiliacea citrago. Next base: position 29,516,656 of record OY992783.1, read on the forward strand.
TCTATATTCGCCAGACGCACGTGCGAGGTGTCAAAAGACGCGTCTCCGCGCGGGCTAGCGAGCTATGAAATCACTGAAACTATATGCGATACAAAAATTTTGAGTTTTGGTCAAAAAACTGGTTTTTTGACTGAAAAATATGAAAAAACCTGGAATAACCACTACCAAACAGGACTCGGGGTGGCTGAGCGCGCACCGGAATACAGGTAAGGCAGGTAGGTATCTATTGAAACTACTATTAACGATGGTTCGGATAAGAATTTTGAGATAAAATTAGTTTTTGAAAATTCCTTCAAAAAATCTTACAAAAATTGCTAAGTCGATATACGAAAATATTTTTTCACGTTATTGTCAATTTTTATTAGTCAAACCGTTGTACGGAACCTATTTAAGATTGATTTGGCTGAAAACAGCTTCAAAATGCGTCACCTGGATGCAAAGTTATAACGATTTGATAAAATTATTGTCTAGCTAAGGTGGATTTCGTATATATGTGATTATACTTGTTATGGAATTTTTTGAAGTTCTATATTCGCCAGACGCACGTGCGAGGTGTCAAAAGACGCGTCTCCGCGCGGGCTAGCGAGCTATGAAATCACTGAAACTATATGCGATACAAAAATTTTGAGTTTTGGTCAAAAAACTGGTTTTTTGACTGAAAAATATGAAAAAACCTGGAATAACCACTACCAAACAGGACTCGGGGTGGCTGAGCGCGCACCGGAATACAGGTAAGGCAGGTAGGTATCTATTGAAACTACTATTAACGATGGTTCGGATAAGAATTTTGAGATAAAATTAGTTTTTGAAAATTCCTTCAAAAAATCTTACAAAAATTGCTAAGTCGATATACGAAAATATTTTTTCACGTTATTGTCAATTTTTATTAGTCAAACCGTTGTACGGAACCTATTTAAGATTGATTTGGCTGAAAACAGCTTCAAAATGCGTCACCTGGATGCAAAGTTATAACGATTTGATAAAATTATTGTCTAGCTAAGGTGGATTTCGTATATATGTGATTATACTTGTTATGGAATTTTTTGAAGTTCTATATTCGCCAGACGCACGTGCGAGGTGTCAAAAGACGCGTCTCCGCGCGGGCTAGCGAGCTATGAAATCACTGAAACTATATGCGATACAAAAATTTTGAGTTTTGGTCAAAAAACTGGTTTTTTGACTGAAAAATATGAAAAAACCTGGAATAACCACTACCAAACAGGACTCGGGGTGGCTGAGCGCGCACCGGAATACAGGTAAGGCAGGTAGGTATCTATTGAAACTACTATTAACGATGGTTCGGATAAGAATTTTGAGATAAAATTAGTTTTTGAAAATTCCTTCAAAAAATCTCACAAAAATTGCTAAGTCGATATACGAAAATATTTTTTCGCGTTATTGTCAATTTTTATTAGTCAAACAGTTGTACGGAACCTATTTAATATTGATTTGGCTGAAAACAGCTTCAAAATGCGTCACCTGGATGCAAAGTTATAACGATTTGATAAAATTATTGTCTAGCTAAGGTGGATTTCGTATATATGTGATTATACTTGTTATGGAATTTTTTGAAGTTCTATATTCGCCAGACGCACGTGCGAGGTGTCAAAAGACGCGTCTCCGCGCGGGCTAGCGAGCTATGAAATCACTGAAACTATATGCGATACAAAAATTTTGAGTTTTGGTCAAAAAACTGGTTTTTTGACTGAAAAATATGAAAAAACCTGGAATAACCACTACCAAACAGGACTCGGGGTGGCTGAGCGCGCACCGGAATACAGGTAAGGCAGGTAGGTATCTATTGAAACTACTATTAACGATGGTTCGGATAAGAATTTTGAGATAAAATTAGTTTTTGAAAATTCCTTCAAAAAATCTTACAAAAATTGCTAAGTCGATATACGAAAATATTTTTTCACGTTATTGTCAATTTTTATTAGTCAAACCGTTGTACGGAACCTATTTAAGATTGATTTGGCTGAAAACAGCTTCAAAATGCGTCACCTGGATGCAAAGTTATAACGATTTGATAAAATTATTGTCTAGCTAAGGTGGATTTCGTATATATGTGATTATACTTGTTATGGAATTTTTTGAAGTTCTATATTCGCCAGACGCACGTGCGAGGTGTCAAAAGACGCGTCTCCGCGCGGGCTAGCGAGCTATGAAATCACTGAAACTATATGCGATACAAAAATTTTGAGTTTTGGTCAAAAAACTGGTTTTTTGACTGAAAAATATGAAAAAACCTGGAATAACCACTACCAAACAGGACTCGGGGTGGCTGAGCGCGCACCGGAATACAGGTAAGGCAGGTAGGTATCTATTGAAACTACTATTAACGATGGTTCGGATAAGAATTTTGAGATAAAATTAGTTTTTGAAAATTCCTTCAAAAAATCTTACAAAAATTGCTAAGTCGATATACGAAAATATTTTTTCACGTTATTGTCAATTTTTATTAGTCAAACCGTTGTACGGAACCTATTTAAGATTGATTTGGCTGAAAACAGCTTCAAAATGCGTCACCTGGATGCAAAGTTATAACGATTTGATAAAATTATTGTCTAGCTAAGGTGGATTTCGTATATATGTGATTATACTTGTTATGGAATTTTTTGAAGTTCTATATTCGCCAGACGCACGTGCGAGGTGTCAAAAGACGCGTCTCCGCGCGGGCTAGCGAGCTATGAAATCACTGAAACTATATGCGATACAAAAATTTTGAGTTTTGGTCAAAAAACTGGTTTTTTGACTGAAAAATATGAAAAAACCTGGAATAACCACTACCAAACAGGACTCGGGGTGGCTGAGCGCGCACCGGAATACAGGTAAGGCAGGTAGGTATCTATTGAAACTACTATTAACGATGGTTCGGATAAGAATTTTGAGATAAAATTAGTTTTTGAAAATTCCTTCAAAAAATCTTACAAAAATTGCTAAGTCGATATACGAAAATATTTTTTCACGTTATTGTCAATTTTTATTAGTCAAACCGTTGTACGGAACCTATTTAAGATTGATTTGGCTGAAAACAGCTTCAAAATGCGTCACCTGGATGCAAAGTTATAACGATTTGATAAAATTATTGTCTAGCTAAGGTGGATTTCGTATATATGTGATTATACTTGTTATGGAATTTTTTGAAGTTCTATATTCGCCAGACGCACGTGCGAGGTGTCAAAAGACGCGTCTCCGCGCGGGCTAGCGAGCTATGAAATCACTGAAACTATATGCGATACAAAAATTTTGAGTTTTGGTCAAAAAACTGGTTTTTTGACTGAAAAATATGAAAAAACCTGGAATAACCACTACCAAACAGGACTCGGGGTGGCTGAGCGCGCACCGGAATACAGGTAAGGCAGGTAGGTATCTATTGAAACTACTATTAACGATGGTTCGGATAAGAATTTTGAGATAAAATTAGTTTTTGAAAATTCCTTCAAAAAATCTTACAAAAATTGCTAAGTCGATATACGAAAATATTTTTTCACGTTATTGTCAATTTTTATTAGTCAAACCGTTGTACGGAACCTATTTAAGATTGATTTGGCTGAAAACAGCTTCAAAATGCGTCACCTGGATGCAAAGTTATAACGATTTGATAAAATTATTGTCTAGCTAAGGTGGATTTCGTATATATGTGATTATACTTGTTATGGAATTTTTTGAAGTTCTATATTCGCCAGACGCACGTGCGAGGTGTCAAAAGACGCGTCTCCGCGCGGGCTAGCGAGCTATGAAATCACTGAAACTATATGCGATACAAAAATTTTGAGTTTTGGTCAAAAAACTGGTTTTTTGACTGAAAAATATGAAAAAACCTGGAATAACCACTACCAAACAGGACTCGGGGTGGCTGAGCGCGCACCGGAATACAGGTAAGGCAGGTAGGTATCTATTGAAACTACTATTAACGATGGTTCGGATAAGAATTTTGAGATAAAATTAGTTTTTGAAAATTCCTTCAAAAAATCTTACAAAAATTGCTAAGTCGATATACGAAAATATTTTTTCACGTTATTGTCAATTTTTATTAGTCAAACCGTTGTACGGAACCTATTTAAGATTGATTTGGCTGAAAACAGCTTCAAAATGCGTCACCTGGATGCAAAGTTATAACGATTTGATAAAATTATTGTCTAGCTAAGGTGGATTTCGTATATATGTGATTATACTTGTTATGGAATTTTTTGAAGTTCTATATTCGCCAGACGCACGTGCGAGGTGTCAAAAGACGCGTCTCCGCGCGGGCTAGCGAGCTATGAAATCACTGAAACTATATGCGATACAAAAATTTTGAGTTTTGGTCAAAAAACTGGTTTTTTGACTGAAAAATATGAAAAAACCTGGAATAACCACTACCAAACAGGACTCGGGGTGGCTGAGCGCGCACCGGAATACAGGTAAGGCAGGTAGGTATCTATTGAAACTACTATTAACGATGGTTCGGATAAGAATTTTGAGATAAAATTAGTTTTTGAAAATTCCTTCAAAAAATCTTACAAAAATTGCTAAGTCGATATACGAAAATATTTTTTCACGTTATTGTCAATTTTTATTAGTCAAACCGTTGTACGGAACCTATTTAAGATTGATTTGGCTGAAAACAGCTTCAAAATGCGTCACCTGGATGCAAAGTTATAACGATTTGATAAAATTATTGTCTAGCTAAGGTGGATTTCGTATATATGTGATTATACTTGTTATGGAATTTTTTGAAGTTCTATATTCGCCAGACGCACGTGCGAGGTGTCAAAAGACGCGTCTCCGCGCGGGCTAGCGAGCTATGAAATCACTGAAACTATATGCGATACAAAAATTTTGAGTTTTGGTCAAAAAACTGGTTTTTTGACTGAAAAATATGAAAAAACCTGGAATAACCACTACCAAACAGGACTCGGGGTGGCTGAGCGCGCACCGGAATACAGGTAAGGCAGGTAGGTATCTATTGAAACTACTATTAACGATGGTTCGGATAAGAATTTTGAGATAAAATTAGTTTTTGAAAATTCCTTCAAAAAATCTCACAAAAATTGCTAAGTCGATATACGAAAATATTTTTTCGCGTTATTGTCAATTTTTATTAGTCAAACAGTTGTACGGAACCTATTTAATATTGATTTGGCTGAAAACAGCTTCAAAATGCGTCACCTGGATGCAAAGTTATAACGATTTGATAAAATTATTGTCTAGCTAAGGTGGATTTCGTATATATGTGATTATACTTGTTATGGAATTTTTTGAAGTTCTATATTCGCCAGACGCACGTGCGAGGTGTCAAAAGACGCGTCTCCGCGCGGGCTAGCGAGCTATGAAATCACTGAAACTATATGCGATACAAAAATTTTGAGTTTTGGTCAAAAAACTGGTTTTTTGACTGAAAAATATGAAAAAACCTGGAATAACCACTACCAAACAGGACTCGGGGTGGCTGAGCGCGCACCGGAATACAGGTAAGGCAGGTAGGTATCTATTGAAACTACTATTAACGATGGTTCGGATAAGAATTTTGAGATAAAATTAGTTTTTGAAAATTCCTTCAAAAAATCTCACAAAAATTGCTAAGTCGATATACGAAAATATTTTTTCGCGTTATTGTCAATTTTTATTAGTCAAACAGTTGTACGGAACCTATTTAATATTGATTTGGCTGAAAACAGCTTCAAAATGCGTCACCTGGATGCAAAGTTATAACGATTTGATAAAATTATTGTCTAGCTAAGGTGGATTTCGTATATATGTGATTATACTTGTTATGGAATTTTTTGAAGTTCTATATTCGCCAGACGCACGTGCGAGGTGTCAAAAGACGCGTCTCCGCGCGGGCTAGCGAGCTATGAAATCACTGAAACTATATGCGATACAAAAATTTTGAGTTTTGGTCAAAAAACTGGTTTTTTGACTGAAAAATATGAAAAAACCTGGAATAACCACTACCAAACAGGACTCGGGGTGGCTGAGCGCGCACCGGAATACAGGTAAGGCAGGTAGGTATCTATTGAAACTACTATTAACGATGGTTCGGATAAGAATTTTGAGATAAAATTAGTTTTTGAAAATTCCTTCAAAAAATCTCACAAAAATTGCTAAGTCGATATACGAAAATATTTTTTCGCGTTATTGTCAATTTTTATTAGTCAAACAGTTGTACGGAACCTATTTAATATTGATTTGGCTGAAAACAGCTTCAAAATGCGTCACCTGGATGCAAAGTTATAACGATTTGATAAAATTATTGTCTAGCTAAGGTGGATTTCGTATATATGTGATTATACTTGTTATGGAATTTTTTGAAGTTCTATATTCGCCAGACGCACGTGCGAGGTGTCAAAAGACGCGTCTCCGCGCGGGCTAGCGAGCTATGAAATCACTGAAACTATATGCGATACAAAAATTTTGAGTTTTGGTCAAAAAACTGGTTTTTTGACTGAAAAATATGAAAAAACCTGGAATAACCACTACCAAACAGGACTCGGGGTGGCTGAGCGCGCACCGGAATACAGGTAAGGCAGGTAGGTATCTATTGAAACTACTATTAACGATGGTTCGGATAAGAATTTTGAGATAAAATTAGTTTTTGAAAATTCCTTCAAAAAATCTCACAAAAATTGCTAAGTCGATATACGAAAATATTTTTTCGCGTTATTGTCAATTTTTATTAGTCAAACAGTTGTACGGAACCTATTTAATATTGATTTGGCTGAAAACAGCTTCAAAATGCGTCACCTGGATGCAAAGTTATAACGATTTGATAAAATTATTGTCTAGCTAAGGTGGATTTCGTATATATGTGATTATACTTGTTATGGAATTTTTTGAAGTTCTATATTCGCCAGACGCACGTGCGAGGTGTCAAAAGACGCGTCTCCGCGCGGGCTAGCGAGCTATGAAATCACTGAAACTATATGCGATACAAAAATTTTGAGTTTTGGTCAAAAAACTGGTTTTTTGACTGAAAAATATGAAAAAACCTGGAATAACCACTACCAAACAGGACTCGGGGTGGCTGAGCGCGCACCGGAATACAGGTAAGGCAGGTAGGTATCTATTGAAACTACTATTAACGATGGTTCGGATAAGAATTTTGAGATAAAATTAGTTTTTGAAAATTCCTTCAAAAAATCTTACAAAAATTGCTAAGTCGATATACGAAAATATTTTTTCACGTTATTGTCAATTTTTATTAGTCAAACCGTTGTACGGAACCTATTTAAGATTGATTTGGCTGAAAACAGCTTCAAAATGCGTCACCTGGATGCAAAGTTATAACGATTTGATAAAATTATTGTCTAGCTAAGGTGGATTTCGTATATATGTGATTATACTTGTTATGGAATTTTTTGAAGTTCTATATTCGCCAGACGCACGTGCGAGGTGTCAAAAGACGCGTCTCCGCGCGGGCTAGCGAGCTATGAAATCACTGAAACTATATGCGATACAAAAATTTTGAGTTTTGGTCAAAAAACTGGTTTTTTGACTGAAAAATATGAAAAAACCTGGAATAACCACTACCAAACAGGACTCGGGGTGGCTGAGCGCGCACCGGAATACAGGTAAGGCAGGTAGGTATCTATTGAAACTACTATTAACGATGGTTCGGATAAGAATTTTGAGATAAAATTAGTTTTTGAAAATTCCTTCAAAAAATCTCACAAAAATTGCTAAGTCGATATACGAAAATATTTTTTCGCGTTATTGTCAATTTTTATTAGTCAAACAGTTGTACGGAACCTATTTAATATTGATTTGGCTGAAAACAGCTTCAAAATGCGTCACCTGGATGCAAAGTTATAACGATTTGATAAAATTATTGTCTAGCTAAGGTGGATTTCGTATATATGTGATTATACTTGTTATGGAATTTTTTGAAGTTCTATATTCGCCAGACGCACGTGCGAGGTGTCAAAAGACGCGTCTCCGCGCGGGCTAGCGAGCTATGAAATCACTGAAACTATATGCGATACAAAAATTTTGAGTTTTGGTCAAAAAACTGGTTTTTTGACTGAAAAATATGAAAAAACCTGGAATAACCACTACCAAACAGGACTCGGGGTGGCTGAGCGCGCACCGGAATACAGGTAAGGCAGGTAGGTATCTATTGAAACTACTATTAACGATGGTTCGGATAAGAATTTTGAGATAAAATTAGTTTTTGAAAATTCCTTCAAAAAATCTCACAAAAATTGCTAAGTCGATATACGAAAATATTTTTTCACGTTATTGTCAATTTTTATTAGTCAAACCGTTGTACGGAACCTATTTAAGATTGATTTGGCTGAAAACAGCTTCAAAATGCGTCACCTGGATGCAAAGTTATAACGATTTGATAAAATTATTGTCTAGCTAAGGTGGATTTCGTATATATGTGATTATACTTGTTATGGAATTTTTTGAAGTTCTATATTCGCCAGACGCACGTGCGAGGTGTCAAAAGACGCGTCTCCGCGCGGGCTAGCGAGCTATGAAATCACTGAAACTATATGCGATACAAAAATTTTGAGTTTTGGTCAAAAAACTGGTTTTTTGACTGAAAAATATGAAAAAACCTGGAATAACCACTACCAAACAGGACTCGGGGTGGCTGAGCGCGCACCGGAATACAGGTAAGGCAGGTAGGTATCTATTGAAACTACTATTAACGATGGTTCGGATAAGAATTTTGAGATAAAATTAGTTTTTGAAAATTCCTTCAAAAAATCTTACAAAAATTGCTAAGTCGATATACGAAAATATTTTTTCACGTTATTGTCAATTTTTATTAGTCAAACCGTTGTACGGAACCTATTTAAGATTGATTTGGCTGAAAACAGCTTCAAAATGCGTCACCTGGATGCAAAGTTATAACGATTTGATAAAATTATTGTCTAGCTAAGGTGGATTTCGTATATATGTGATTATACTTGTTATGGAATTTTTTGAAGTTCTATATTCGCCAGACGCACGTGCGAGGTGTCAAAAGACGCGTCTCCGCGCGGGCTAGCGAGCTATGAAATCACTGAAACTATATGCGATACAAAAATTTTGAGTTTTGGTCAAAAAACTGGTTTTTTGACTGAAAAATATGAAAAAACCTGGAATAACCACTACCAAACAGGACTCGGGGTGGCTGAGCGCGCACCGGAATACAGGTAAGGCAGGTAGGTATCTATTGAAACTACTATTAACGATGGTTCGGATAAGAATTTTGAGATAAAATTAGTTTTTGAAAATTCCTTCAAAAAATCTCACAAAAATTGCTAAGTCGATATACGAAAATATTTTTTCGCGTTATTGTCAATTTTTATTAGTCAAACAGTTGTACGGAACCTATTTAATATTGATTTGGCTGAAAACAGCTTCAAAATGCGTCACCTGGATGCAAAGTTATAACGATTTGATAAAATTATTGTCTAGCTAAGGTGGATTTCGTATATATGTGATTATACTTGTTATGGAATTTTTTGAAGTTCTATATTCGCCAGACGCACGTGCGAGGTGTCAAAAGACGCGTCTCCGCGCGGGCTAGCGAGCTATGAAATCACTGAAACTATATGCGATACAAAAATTTTGAGTTTTGGTCAAAAAACTGGTTTTTTGACTGAAAAATATGAAAAAACCTGGAATAACCACTACCAAACAGGACTCGGGGTGGCTGAGCGCGCACCGGAATACAGGTAAGGCAGGTAGGTATCTATTGAAACTACTATTAACGATGGTTCGGATAAGAATTTTGAGATAAAATTAGTTTTTGAAAATTCCTTCAAAAAATCTCACAAAAATTGCTAAGTCGATATACGAAAATATTTTTTCGCGTTATTGTCAATTTTTATTAGTCAAACAGTTGTACGGAACCTATTTAATATTGATTTGGCTGAAAACAGCTTCAAAATGCGTCACCTGGATGCAAAGTTATAACGATTTGATAAAATTATTGTCTAGCTAAGGTGGATTTCGTATATATGTGATTATACTTGTTATGGAATTTTTTGAAGTTCTATATTCGCCAGACGCACGTGCGAGGTGTCAAAAGACGCGTCTCCGCGCGGGCTAGCGAGCTATGAAATCACTGAAACTATATGCGATACAAAAATTTTGAGTTTTGGTCAAAAAACTGGTTTTTTGACTGAAAAATATGAAAAAACCTGGAATAACCACTACCAAACAGGACTCGGGGTGGCTGAGCGCGCACCGGAATACAGGTAAGGCAGGTAGGTATCTATTGAAACTACTATTAACGATGGTTCGGATAAGAATTTTGAGATAAAATTAGTTTTTGAAAATTCCTTCAAAAAATCTCACAAAAATTGCTAAGTCGATATACGAAAATATTTTTTCGCGTTATTGTCAATTTTTATTAGTCAAACAGTTGTACGGAACCTATTTAATATTGATTTGGCTGAAAACAGCTTCAAAATGCGTCACCTGGATGCAAAGTTATAACGATTTGATAAAATTATTGTCTAGCTAAGGTGGATTTCGTATATATGTGATTATACTTGTTATGGAATTTTTTGAAGTTCTATATTCGCCAGACGCACGTGCGAGGTGTCAAAAGACGCGTCTCCGCGCGGGCTAGCGAGCTATGAAATCACTGAAACTATATGCGATACAAAAATTTTGAGTTTTGGTCAAAAAACTGGTTTTTTGACTGAAAAATATGAAAAAACCTGGAATAACCACTACCAAACAGGACTCGGGGTGGCTGAGCGCGCACCGGAATACAGGTAAGGCAGGTAGGTATCTATTGAAACTACTATTAACGATGGTTCGGATAAGAATTTTGAGATAAAATTAGTTTTTGAAAATTCCTTCAAAAAATCTTACAAAAATTGCTAAGTCGATATACGAAAATATTTTTTCACGTTATTGTCAATTTTTATTAGTCAAACCGTTGTACGGAACCTATTTAAGATTGATTTGGCTGAAAACAGCTTCAAAATGCGTCACCTGGATGCAAAGTTATAACGATTTGATAAAATTATTGTCTAGCTAAGGTGGATTTCGTATATATGTGATTATACTTGTTATGGAATTTTTTGAAGTTCTATATTCGCCAGACGCACGTGCGAGGTGTCAAAAGACGCGTCTCCGCGCGGGCTAGCGAGCTATGAAATCACTGAAACTATATGCGATACAAAAATTTTGAGTTTTGGTCAAAAAACTGGTTTTTTGACTGAAAAATATGAAAAAACCTGGAATAACCACTACCAAACAGGACTCGGGGTGGCTGAGCGCGCACCGGAATACAGGTAAGGCAGGTAGGTATCTATTGAAACTACTATTAACGATGGTTCGGATAAGAATTTTGAGATAAAATTAGTTTTTGAAAATTCCTTCAAAAAATCTCACAAAAATTGCTAAGTCGATATACGAAAATATTTTTTCGCGTTATTGTCAATTTTTATTAGTCAAACAGTTGTACGGAACCTATTTAATATTGATTTGGCTGAAAACAGCTTCAAAATGCGTCACCTGGATGCAAAGTTATAACGATTTGATAAAATTATTGTCTAGCTAAGGTGGATTTCGTATATATGTGATTATACTTGTTATGGAATTTTTTGAAGTTCTATATTCGCCAGACGCACGTGCGAGGTGTCAAAAGACGCGTCTCCGCGCGGGCTAGCGAGCTATGAAATCACTGAAACTATATGCGATACAAAAATTTTGAGTTTTGGTCAAAAAACTGGTTTTTTGACTGAAAAATATGAAAAAACCTGGAATAACCACTACCAAACAGGACTCGGGGTGGCTGAGCGCGCACCGGAATACAGGTAAGGCAGGTAGGTATCTATTGAAACTACTATTAACGATGGTTCGGATAAGAATTTTGAGATAAAATTAGTTTTTGAAAATTCCTTCAAAAAATCTTACAAAAATTGCTAAGTCGATATACGAAAATATTTTTTCACGTTATTGTCAATTTTTATTAGTCAAACCGTTGTACGGAACCTATTTAAGATTGATTTGGCTGAAAACAGCTTCAAAATGCGTCACCTGGATGCAAAGTTATAACGATTTGATAAAATTATTGTCTAGCTAAGGTGGATTTCGTATATATGTGATTATACTTGTTATGGAATTTTTTGAAGTTCTATATTCGCCAGACGCACGTGCGAGGTGTCAAAAGACGCGTCTCCGCGCGGGCTAGCGAGCTATGAAATCACTGAAACTATATGCGATACAAAAATTTTGAGTTTTGGTCAAAAAACTGGTTTTTTGACTGAAAAATATGAAAAAACCTGGAATAACCACTACCAAACAGGACTCGGGGTGGCTGAGCGCGCACCGGAATACAGGTAAGGCAGGTAGGTATCTATTGAAACTACTATTAACGATGGTTCGGATAAGAATTTTGAGATAAAATTAGTTTTTGAAAATTCCTTCAAAAAATCTCACAAAAATTGCTAAGTCGATATACGAAAATATTTTTTCGCGTTATTGTCAATTTTTATTAGTCAAACAGTTGTACGGAACCTATTTAATATTGATTTGGCTGAAAACAGCTTCAAAATGCGTCACCTGGATGCAAAGTTATAACGATTTGATAAAATTATTGTCTAGCTAAGGTGGATTTCGTATATATGTGATTATACTTGTTATGGAATTTTTTGAAGTTCTATATTCGCCAGACGCACGTGCGAGGTGTCAAAAGACGCGTCTCCGCGCGGGCTAGCGAGCTATGAAATCACTGAAACTATATGCGATACAAAAATTTTGAGTTTTGGTCAAAAAACTGGTTTTTTGACTGAAAAATATGAAAAAACCTGGAATAACCACTACCAAACAGGACTCGGGGTGGCTGAGCGCGCACCGGAATACAGGTAAGGCAGGTAGGTATCTATTGAAACTACTATTAACGATGGTTCGGATAAGAATTTTGAGATAAAATTAGTTTTTGAAAATTCCTTCAAAAAATCTTACAAAAATTGCTAAGTCGATATACGAAAATATTTTTTCACGTTATTGTCAATTTTTATTAGTCAAACCGTTGTACGGAACCTATTTAAGATTGATTTGGCTGAAAACAGCTTCAAAATGCGTCACCTGGATGCAAAGTTATAACGATTTGATAAAATTATTGTCTAGCTAAGGTGGATTTCGTATATATGTGATTATACTTGTTATGGAATTTTTTGAAGTTCTATATTCGCCAGACGCACGTGCGAGGTGTCAAAAGACGCGTCTCCGCGCGGGCTAGCGAGCTATGAAATCACTGAAACTATATGCGATACAAAAATTTTGAGTTTTGGTCAAAAAACTGGTTTTTTGACTGAAAAATATGAAAAAACCTGGAATAACCACTACCAAACAGGACTCGGGGTGGCTGAGCGCGCACCGGAATACAGGTAAGGCAGGTAGGTATCTATTGAAACTACTATTAACGATGGTTCGGATAAGAATTTTGAGATAAAATTAGTTTTTGAAAATTCCTTCAAAAAATCTCACAAAAATTGCTAAGTCGATATACGAAAATATTTTTTCGCGTTATTGTCAATTTTTATTAGTCAAACAGTTGTACGGAACCTATTTAATATTGATTTGGCTGAAAACAGCTTCAAAATGCGTCACCTGGATGCAAAGTTATAACGATTTGATAAAATTATTGTCTAGCTAAGGTGGATTTCGTATATATGTGATTATACTTGTTATGGAATTTTTTGAAGTTCTATATTCGCCAGACGCACGTGCGAGGTGTCAAAAGACGCGTCTCCGCGCGGGCTAGCGAGCTATGAAATCACTGAAACTATATGCGATACAAAAATTTTGAGTTTTGGTCAAAAAACTGGTTTTTTGACTGAAAAATATGAAAAAACCTGGAATAACCACTACCAAACAGGACTCGGGGTGGCTGAGCGCGCACCGGAATACAGGTAAGGCAGGTAGGTATCTATTGAAACTACTATTAACGATGGTTCGGATAAGAATTTTGAGATAAAATTAGTTTTTGAAAATTCCTTCAAAAAATCTTACAAAAATTGCTAAGTCGATATACGAAAATATTTTTTCACGTTATTGTCAATTTTTATTAGTCAAACCGTTGTACGGAACCTATTTAAGATTGATTTGGCTGAAAACAGCTTCAAAATGCGTCACCTGGATGCAAAGTTATAACGATTTGATAAAATTATTGTCTAGCTAAGGTGGATTTCGTATATATGTGATTATACTTGTTATGGAATTTTTTGAAGTTCTATATTCGCCAGACGCACGTGCGAGGTGTCAAAAGACGCGTCTCCGCGCGGGCTAGCGAGCTATGAAATCACTGAAACTATATGCGATACAAAAATTTTGAGTTTTGGTCAAAAAACTGGTTTTTTGACTGAAAAATATGAAAAAACCTGGAATAACCACTACCAAACAGGACTCGGGGTGGCTGAGCGCGCACCGGAATACAGGTAAGGCAGGTAGGTATCTATTGAAACTACTATTAACGATGGTTCGGATAAGAATTTTGAGATAAAATTAGTTTTTGAAAATTCCTTCAAAAAATCTCACAAAAATTGCTAAGTCGATATACGAAAATATTTTTTCGCGTTATTGTCAATTTTTATTAGTCAAACAGTTGTACGGAACCTATTTAATATTGATTTGGCTGAAAACAGCTTCAAAATGCGTCACCTGGATGCAAAGTTATAACGATTTGATAAAATTATTGTCTAGCTAAGGTGGATTTCGTATATATGTGATTATACTTGTTATGGAATTTTTTGAAGTTCTATATTCGCCAGACGCACGTGCGAGGTGTCAAAAGACGCGTCTCCGCGCGGGCTAGCGAGCTATGAAATCACTGAAACTATATGCGATACAAAAATTTTGAGTTTTGGTCAAAAAACTGGTTTTTTGACTGAAAAATATGAAAAAACCTGGAATAACCACTACCAAACAGGACTCGGGGTGGCTGAGCGCGCACCGGAATACAGGTAAGGCAGGTAGGTATCTATTGAAACTACTATTAACGATGGTTCGGATAAGAATTTTGAGATAAAATTAGTTTTTGAAAATTCCTTCAAAAAATCTTACAAAAATTGCTAAGTCGATATACGAAAATATTTTTTCACGTTATTGTCAATTTTTATTAGTCAAACCGTTGTACGGAACCTATTTAAGATTGATTTGGCTGAAAACAGCTTCAAAATGCGTCACCTGGATGCAAAGTTATAACGATTTGATAAAATTATTGTCTAGCTAAGGTGGATTTCGTATATATGTGATTATACTTGTTATGGAATTTTTTGAAGTTCTATATTCGCCAGACGCACGTGCGAGGTGTCAAAAGACGCGTCTCCGCGCGGGCTAGCGAGCTATGAAATCACTGAAACTATATGCGATACAAAAATTTTGAGTTTTGGTCAAAAAACTGGTTTTTTGACTGAAAAATATGAAAAAACCTGGAATAACCACTACCAAACAGGACTCGGGGTGGCTGAGCGCGCACCGGAATACAGGTAAGGCAGGTAGGTATCTATTGAAACTACTATTAACGATGGTTCGGATAAGAATTTTGAGATAAAATTAGTTTTTGAAAATTCCTTCAAAAAATCTTACAAAAATTGCTAAGTCGATATACGAAAATATTTTTTCACGTTATTGTCAATTTTTATTAGTCAAACCGTTGTACGGAACCTATTTAAGATTGATTTGGCTGAAAACAGCTTCAAAATGCGTCACCTGGATGCAAAGTTATAACGATTTGATAAAATTATTGTCTAGCTAAGGTGGATTTCGTATATATGTGATTATACTTGTTATGGAATTTTTTGAAGTTCTATATTCGCCAGACGCACGTGCGAGGTGTCAAAAGACGCGTCTCCGCGCGGGCTAGCGAGCTATGAAATCACTGAAACTATATGCGATACAAAAATTTTGAGTTTTGGTCAAAAAACTGGTTTTTTGACTGAAAAATATGAAAAAACCTGGAATAACCACTACCAAACAGGACTCGGGGTGGCTGAGCGCGCACCGGAATACAGGTAAGGCAGGTAGGTATCTATTGAAACTACTATTAACGATGGTTCGGATAAGAATTTTGAGATAAAATTAGTTTTTGAAAATTCCTTCAAAAAATCTCACAAAAATTGCTAAGTCGATATACGAAAATATTTTTTCGCGTTATTGTCAATTTTTATTAGTCAAACAGTTGTACGGAACCTATTTAATATTGATTTGGCTGAAAACAGCTTCAAAATGCGTCACCTGGATGCAAAGTTATAACGATTTGATAAAATTATTGTCTAGCTAAGGTGGATTTCGTATATATGTGATTATACTTGTTATGGAATTTTTTGAAGTTCTATATTCGCCAGACGCACGTGCGAGGTGTCAAAAGACGCGTCTCCGCGCGGGCTAGCGAGCTATGAAATCACTGAAACTATATGCGATACAAAAATTTTGAGTTTTGGTCAAAAAACTGGTTTTTTGACTGAAAAATATGAAAAAACCTGGAATAACCACTACCAAACAGGACTCGGGGTGGCTGAGCGCGCACCGGAATACAGGTAAGGCAGGTAGGTATCTATTGAAACTACTATTAACGATGGTTCGGATAAGAATTTTGAGATAAAATTAGTTTTTGAAAATTCCTTCAAAAAATCTCACAAAAATTGCTAAGTCGATATACGAAAATATTTTTTCGCGTTATTGTCAATTTTTATTAGTCAAACAGTTGTACGGAACCTATTTAATATTGATTTGGCTGAAAACAGCTTCAAAATGCGTCACCTGGATGCAAAGTTATAACGATTTGATAAAATTATTGTCTAGCTAAGGTGGATTTCGTATATATGTGATTATACTTGTTATGGAATTTTTTGAAGTTCTATATTCGCCAGACGCACGTGCGAGGTGTCAAAAGACGCGTCTCCGCGCGGGCTAGCGAGCTATGAAATCACTGAAACTATATGCGATACAAAAATTTTGAGTTTTGGTCAAAAAACTGGTTTTTTGACTGAAAAATATGAAAAAACCTGGAATAACCACTACCAAACAGGACTCGGGGTGGCTGAGCGCGCACCGGAATACAGGTAAGGCAGGTAGGTATCTATTGAAACTACTATTAACGATGGTTCGGATAAGAATTTTGAGATAAAATTAGTTTTTGAAAATTCCTTCAAAAAATCTTACAAAAATTGCTAAGTCGATATACGAAAATATTTTTTCACGTTATTGTCAATTTTTATTAGTCAAACCGTTGTACGGAACCTATTTAAGATTGATTTGGCTGAAAACAGCTTCAAAATGCGTCACCTGGATGCAAAGTTATAACGATTTGATAAAATTATTGTCTAGCTAAGGTGGATTTCGTATATATGTGATTATACTTGTTATGGAATTTTTTGAAGTTCTATATTCGCCAGACGCACGTGCGAGGTGTCAAAAGACGCGTCTCCGCGCGGGCTAGCGAGCTATGAAATCACTGAAACTATATGCGATACAAAAATTTTGAGTTTTGGTCAAAAAACTGGTTTTTTGACTGAAAAATATGAAAAAACCTGGAATAACCACTACCAAACAGGACTCGGGGTGGCTGAGCGCGCACCGGAATACAGGTAAGGCAGGTAGGTATCTATTGAAACTACTATTAACGATGGTTCGGATAAGAATTTTGAGATAAAATTAGTTTTTGAAAATTCCTTCAAAAAATCTCACAAAAATTGCTAAGTCGATATACGAAAATATTTTTTCGCGTTATTGTCAATTTTTATTAGTCAAACAGTTGTACGGAACCTATTTAATATTGATTTGGCTGAAAACAGCTTCAAAATGCGTCACCTGGATGCAAAGTTATAACGATTTGATAAAATTATTGTCTAGCTAAGGTGGATTTCGTATATATGTGATTATACTTGTTATGGAATTTTTTGAAGTTCTATATTCGCCAGACGCACGTGCGAGGTGTCAAAAGACGCGTCTCCGCGCGGGCTAGCGAGCTATGAAATCACTGAAACTATATGCGATACAAAAATTTTGAGTTTTGGTCAAAAAACTGGTTTTTTGACTGAAAAATATGAAAAAACCTGGAATAACCACTACCAAACAGGACTCGGGGTGGCTGAGCGCGCACCGGAATACAGGTAAGGCAGGTAGGTATCTATTGAAACTACTATTAACGATGGTTCGGATAAGAATTTTGAGATAAAATTAGTTTTTGAAAATTCCTTCAAAAAATCTCACAAAAATTGCTAAGTCGATATACGAAAATATTTTTTCGCGTTATTGTCAATTTTTATTAGTCAAACAGTTGTACGGAACCTATTTAATATTGATTTGGCTGAAAACAGCTTCAAAATGCGTCACCTGGATGCAAAGTTATAACGATTTGATAAAATTATTGTCTAGCTAAGGTGGATTTCGTATATATGTGATTATACTTGTTATGGAATTTTTTGAAGTTCTATATTCGCCAGACGCACGTGCGAGGTGTCAAAAGACGCGTCTCCGCGCGGGCTAGCGAGCTATGAAATCACTGAAACTATATGCGATACAAAAATTTTGAGTTTTGGTCAAAAAACTGGTTTTTTGACTGAAAAATATGAAAAAACCTGGAATAACCACTACCAAACAGGACTCGGGGTGGCTGAGCGCGCACCGGAATACAGGTAAGGCAGGTAGGTATCTATTGAAACTACTATTAACGATGGTTCGGATAAGAATTTTGAGATAAAATTAGTTTTTGAAAATTCCTTCAAAAAATCTCACAAAAATTGCTAAGTCGATATACGAAAATATTTTTTCGCGTTATTGTCAATTTTTATTAGTCAAACAGTTGTACGGAACCTATTTAATATTGATTTGGCTGAAAACAGCTTCAAAATGCGTCACCTGGATGCAAAGTTATAACGATTTGATAAAATTATTGTCTAGCTAAGGTGGATTTCGTATATATGTGATTATACTTGTTATGGAATTTTTTGAAGTTCTATATTCGCCAGACGCACGTGCGAGGTGTCAAAAGACGCGTCTCCGCGCGGGCTAGCGAGCTATGAAATCACTGAAACTATATGCGATACAAAAATTTTGAGTTTTGGTCAAAAAACTGGTTTTTTGACTGAAAAATATGAAAAAACCTGGAATAACCACTACCAAACAGGACTCGGGGTGGCTGAGCGCGCACCGGAATACAGGTAAGGCAGGTAGGTATCTATTGAAACTACTATTAACGATGGTTCGGATAAGAATTTTGAGATAAAATTAGTTTTTGAAAATTCCTTCAAAAAATCTTACAAAAATTGCTAAGTCGATATACGAAAATATTTTTTCACGTTATTGTCAATTTTTATTAGTCAAACCGTTGTACGGAACCTATTTAAGATTGATTTGGCTGAAAACAGCTTCAAAATGCGTCACCTGGATGCAAAGTTATAACGATTTGATAAAATTATTGTCTAGCTAAGGTGGATTTCGTATATATGTGATTATACTTGTTATGGAATTTTTTGAAGTTCTATATTCGCCAGACGCACGTGCGAGGTGTCAAAAGACGCGTCTCCGCGCGGGCTAGCGAGCTATGAAATCACTGAAACTATATGCGATACAAAAATTTTGAGTTTTGGTCAAAAAACTGGTTTTTTGACTGAAAAATATGAAAAAACCTGGAATAACCACTACCAAACAGGACTCGGGGTGGCTGAGCGCGCACCGGAATACAGGTAAGGCAGGTAGGTATCTATTGAAACTACTATTAACGATGGTTCGGATAAGAATTTTGAGATAAAATTAGTTTTTGAAAATTCCTTCAAAAAATCTCACAAAAATTGCTAAGTCGATATACGAAAATATTTTTTCGCGTTATTGTCAATTTTTATTAGTCAAACAGTTGTACGGAACCTATTTAATATTGATTTGGCTGAAAACAGCTTCAAAATGCGTCACCTGGATGCAAAGTTATAACGATTTGATAAAATTATTGTCTAGCTAAGGTGGATTTCGTATACAATGTGGAGATGACGATACAACAATAAATGAAAACACTAGTAATACTAGTTCATAGGAATATTTTGAAACTATCAAATAAATCCTAGAACCGAAATAAAAAAAAAAATATTTTCAAACAAACTAAATAGCATAAAAATGTAAACAAAACAGAACACCATTTTTAAATATTGGTTCACTAACCTGTGAGAAGAGCGGCAACAGCGCGGGGTAATGTATAGGTGGTGCGTCGGGTCGTGGGACCCGCGCCGACGACGTGATTTTTTGTGCCATATTTATTTTTATGAATGCAAAAACAATTACACAGAATCACAAATTATTAACTGAATAGTCACAGTCACCCACGAGTAATTATTAATTACAATCACTGTTTAATCAGTTAATCACTTATCGTATTCAGACTTAGTATCCATTAAATTTTTAAATTTTCAATATGTCCGCCATGAACCCGAACACACAAATTACATCGTCTTAAAAGATTATTTCTTACTCTTGATAAGAGGTCGCCATTAGCGGCCATTTGTTTTAATTTATTAAAAGATATTATAATTCGGCTCCTTAAATCATCAACGGTATCAACGTCTGTTGAATAAACTTCATTTTTGACATGACCCCACAAGAAGAAATCTAATGGCGTGAGGTCCGGTGACCTCGCTGGCCACCGTGTTGGTCCATAACGGCCAATCCACTGTTGTCCAAACATTTGAGACAAACGCTCTCTGGCAGACGTCACTGAATGAGCTGGTGCTCCGTCTAACTGGTACCACATCTGGCTGTGCACGTTTAGCGGAAGATCATCCGTGTAATCTGAAACGGGTCCGTTGAGAAGTTCTAAAAACTTTGCACCATTTAAATTGCCCTCAATAAAAACCGGACCAATTATGGTATTCCTGTGTATGCCAGCCCACACATTGATAGCAAATCTATACTGGTGCGAAGTCTCCCGTACTAGATGCGGATTCTCGCAGCTCCAGTACCGAAGATTCTGTCGGTTCCATAAGCCGTTCCTTGTAAATGTACTTTCATCAGTCCACATCACATTGTACAGGAAGTCGGGGTTATCTAAATGTTTTATTTCTATCCAACGACAGAAGGTTTCTCTTACTGGCTTGTCCCTTTGTAGCAACGCCTGTACTTTTTTGTATTTAAAAGGCTTCCGTTTGTCGCGTTTTAAAACTTTGTGTATGGTTTTATGATTTACACCAAAATTTCGAGCAGCCCTACGTAGACTAGACGTAGGATTGCGTTCAAAATAATTTAAAACTCGTTCGTCTCGGGTCACTGTTACTATTGGAGTAGCACTATCCAAATGCGGGATTAAGGGTACATTTTCCCGTATCCTCTGGACAGCTTGAACGATAATGCGGCCGTCCGTAGGACATACACGGGTGTTCCCATACCTCTCTCGGTATGTTCTTATTGCTAAAGCGGCGTTTTCGTGACATTCCCCATAAATTAAAATCATGTCGGTGTACTCCATGGCTGTGTAACCAAAACGAGGCATTGTTATTACAAAAAAACAAACGATTAGATAACACACAATGACAAGCGTCTAATTTCGCACAATTCACTTAATAATTTAACTACCTAGGTACCTATTGCTACGTTGTATGTGTCCTGTCACTAAATAAAGCGTCTAATTTCGCACAATTCACACTAAGTCGTCTTAAGATAATCACAATTTCATAAAAAAACGAGCGGCGGGCGGGCGGGCGCTTCAAAGGCAGCGAAACCGGAACACCTGCGCTTGCGATCCGAAACAATGACGCGTACGACGTCATAGGATCACGGCGACACACTGACCTACACCAATTTTTGCAGGTTTCGGCAAGAAAGCGAAGTAGAAATAAACAAACTATCTAATCTATCCCTTTCGCACATACTTAATTTACGATTGACATGAGTGCGTAACAAGTAGTAATAACTTCCGCATGCATTATTTTCATATCTAATTTTCTTCACACGCTTTATGACTCTTATGGCTCAGAGATAAGGTATTATATGCATTAATTCTCATCGGGAAGTAAAATTTAAGAACAATTTTGGCGAAGGTTATTGAAGTAGCGAGCTGGCAACATGTTTTGTTTACACCGATACTACCGTTGCAGATTATTGCCGAAGTCGTTAACCTGTCGGCGCTGGCTTATTGTTAGATACATCATGTAGAAAATCTTAAAAATGTAAAATAATGTCCTGTGACTAAACTATTGGATATATTTGATTGAATTTTTGTATGCAGACTGGGAACAGCATTAGGTATACGAAGTTTAATTTATTGTTGTATTGTCGTCTCCACCTTGTATATGTGATTATACTTGTTATGGAATTTTTTGAAGTTCTATATTCGCCAGACGCACGTGCGAGGTGTCAAAAGACGCGTCTCCGCGCGGGCTAGCGAGCTATGAAATCACTGAAACTATATGCGATACAAAAATTTTGAGTTTTGGTCAAAAAACTGGTTTTTTGACTGAAAAATATGAAAAAACCTGGAATAACCACTACCAAACAGGACTCGGGGTGGCTGAGCGCGCACCGGAATACAGGTAAGGCAGGTAGGTATCTATTGAAACTACTATTAACGATGGTTCGGATAAGAATTTTGAGATAAAATTAGTTTTTGAAAATTCCTTCAAAAAATCTTACAAAAATTGCTAAGTCGATATACGAAAATATTTTTTCACGTTATTGTCAATTTTTATTAGTCAAACCGTTGTACGGAACCTATTTAAGATTGATTTGGCTGAAAACAGCTTCAAAATGCGTCACCTGGATGCAAAGTTATAACGATTTGATAAAATTATTGTCTAGCTAAGGTGGATTTCGTATATATGTGATTATACTTGTTATGGAATTTTTTGAAGTTCTATATTCGCCAGACGCACGTGCGAGGTGTCAAAAGACGCGTCTCCGCGCGGGCTAGCGAGCTATGAAATCACTGAAACTATATGCGATACAAAAATTTTGAGTTTTGGTCAAAAAACTGGTTTTTTGACTGAAAAATATGAAAAAACCTGGAATAACCACTACCAAACAGGACTCGGGGTGGCTGAGCGCGCACCGGAATACAGGTAAGGCAGGTAGGTATCTATTGAAACTACTATTAACGATGGTTCGGATAAGAATTTTGAGATAAAATTAGTTTTTGAAAATTCCTTCAAAAAATCTTACAAAAATTGCTAAGTCGATATACGAAAATATTTTTTCACGTTATTGTCAATTTTTATTAGTCAAACCGTTGTACGGAACCTATTTAAGATTGATTTGGCTGAAAACAGCTTCAAAATGCGTCACCTGGATGCAAAGTTATAACGATTTGATAAAATTATTGTCTAGCTAAGGTGGATTTCGTATATATGTGATTATACTTGTTATGGAATTTTTTGAAGTTCTATATTCGCCAGACGCACGTGCGAGGTGTCAAAAGACGCGTCTCCGCGCGGGCTAGCGAGCTATGAAATCACTGAAACTATATGCGATACAAAAATTTTGAGTTTTGGTCAAAAAACTGGTTTTTTGACTGAAAAATATGAAAAAACCTGGAATAACCACTACCAAACAGGACTCGGGGTGGCTGAGCGCGCACCGGAATACAGGTAAGGCAGGTAGGTATCTATTGAAACTACTATTAACGATGGTTCGGATAAGAATTTTGAGATAAAATTAGTTTTTGAAAATTCCTTCAAAAAATCTCACAAAAATTGCTAAGTCGATATACGAAAATATTTTTTCGCGTTATTGTCAATTTTTATTAGTCAAACAGTTGTACGGAACCTATTTAATATTGATTTGGCTGAAAACAGCTTCAAAATGCGTCACCTGGATGCAAAGTTATAACGATTTGATAAAATTATTGTCTAGCTAAGGTGGATTTCGTATATATGTGATTATACTTGTTATGGAATTTTTTGAAGTTCTATATTCGCCAGACGCACGTGCGAGGTGTCAAAAGACGCGTCTCCGCGCGGGCTAGCGAGCTATGAAATCACTGAAACTATATGCGATACAAAAATTTTGAGTTTTGGTCAAAAAACTGGTTTTTTGACTGAAAAATATGAAAAAACCTGGAATAACCACTACCAAACAGGACTCGGGGTGGCTGAGCGCGCACCGGAATACAGGTAAGGCAGGTAGGTATCTATTGAAACTACTATTAACGATGGTTCGGATAAGAATTTTGAGATAAAATTAGTTTTTGAAAATTCCTTCAAAAAATCTTACAAAAATTGCTAAGTCGATATACGAAAATATTTTTTCACGTTATTGTCAATTTTTATTAGTCAAACCGTTGTACGGAACCTATTTAAGATTGATTTGGCTGAAAACAGCTTCAAAATGCGTCACCTGGATGCAAAGTTATAACGATTTGATAAAATTATTGTCTAGCTAAGGTGGATTTCGTATATATGTGATTATACTTGTTATGGAATTTTTTGAAGTTCTATATTCGCCAGACGCACGTGCGAGGTGTCAAAAGACGCGTCTCCGCGCGGGCTAGCGAGCTATGAAATCACTGAAACTATATGCGATACAAAAATTTTGAGTTTTGGTCAAAAAACTGGTTTTTTGACTGAAAAATATGAAAAAACCTGGAATAACCACTACCAAACAGGACTCGGGGTGGCTGAGCGCGCACCGGAATACAGGTAAGGCAGGTAGGTATCTATTGAAACTACTATTAACGATGGTTCGGATAAGAATTTTGAGATAAAATTAGTTTTTGAAAATTCCTTCAAAAAATCTCACAAAAATTGCTAAGTCGATATACGAAAATATTTTTTCGCGTTATTGTCAATTTTTATTAGTCAAACAGTTGTACGGAACCTATTTAATATTGATTTGGCTGAAAACAGCTTCAAAATGCGTCACCTGGATGCAAAGTTATAACGATTTGATAAAATTATTGTCTAGCTAAGGTGGATTTCGTATATATGTGATTATACTTGTTATGGAATTTTTTGAAGTTCTATATTCGCCAGACGCACGTGCGAGGTGTCAAAAGACGCGTCTCCGCGCGGGCTAGCGAGCTATGAAATCACTGAAACTATATGCGATACAAAAATTTTGAGTTTTGGTCAAAAAACTGGTTTTTTGACTGAAAAATATGAAAAAACCTGGAATAACCACTACCAAACAGGACTCGGGGTGGCTGAGCGCGCACCGGAATACAGGTAAGGCAGGTAGGTATCTATTGAAACTACTATTAACGATGGTTTGGATAAGAATTTTGAGATAAAATTAGTTTTTGAAAATTCCTTCAAAAAATCTTACAAAAATTGCTAAGTCGATATACGAAAATATTTTTTCACGTTATTGTCAATTTTTATTAGTCAAACCGTTGTACGGAACCTATTTAAGATTGATTTGGCTGAAAACAGCTTCAAAATGCGTCACCTGGATGCAAAGTTATAACGATTTGATAAAATTATTGTCTAGCTAAGGTGGATTTCGTATATATGTGATTATACTTGTTATGGAATTTTTTGAAGTTCTATATTCGCCAGACGCACGTGCGAGGTGTCAAAAGACGCGTCTCCGCGCGGGCTAGCGAGCTATGAAATCACTGAAACTATATGCGATACAAAAATTTTGAGTTTTGGTCAAAAAACTGGTTTTTTGACTGAAAAATATGAAAAAACCTGGAATAACCACTACCAAACAGGACTCGGGGTGGCTGAGCGCGCACCGGAATACAGGTAAGGCAGGTAGGTATCTATTGAAACTACTATTAACGATGGTTCGGATAAGAATTTTGAGATAAAATTAGTTTTTGAAAATTCCTTCAAAAAATCTTACAAAAATTGCTAAGTCGATATACGAAAATATTTTTTCACGTTATTGTCAATTTTTATTAGTCAAACCGTTGTACGGAACCTATTTAAGATTGATTTGGCTGAAAACAGCTTCAAAATGCGTCACCTGGATGCAAAGTTATAACGATTTGATAAAATTATTGTCTAGCTAAGGTGGATTTCGTATATATGTGATTATACTTGTTATGGAATTTTTTGAAGTTCTATATTCGCCAGACGCACGTGCGAGGTGTCAAAAGACGCGTCTCCGCGCGGGCTAGCGAGCTATGAAATCACTGAAACTATATGCGATACAAAAATTTTGAGTTTTGGTCAAAAAACTGGTTTTTTGACTGAAAAATATGAAAAAACCTGGAATAACCACTACCAAACAGGACTCGGGGTGGCTGAGCGCGCACCGGAATACAGGTAAGGCAGGTAGGTATCTATTGAAACTACTATTAACGATGGTTCGGATAAGAATTTTGAGATAAAATTAGTTTTTGAAAATTCCTTCAAAAAATCTCACAAAAATTGCTAAGTCGATATACGAAAATATTTTTTCGCGTTATTGTCAATTTTTATTAGTCAAACAGTTGTACGGAACCTATTTAATATTGATTTGGCTGAAAACAGCTTCAAAATGCGTCACCTGGATGCAAAGTTATAACGATTTGATAAAATTATTGTCTAGCTAAGGTGGATTTCGTATATATGTGATTATACTTGTTATGGAATTTTTTGAAGTTCTATATTCGCCAGACGCACGTGCGAGGTGTCAAAAGACGCGTCTCCGCGCGGGCTAGCGAGCTATGAAATCACTGAAACTATATGCGATACAAAAATTTTGAGTTTTGGTCAAAAAACTGGTTTTTTGACTGAAAAATATGAAAAAACCTGGAATAACCACTACCAAACAGGACTCGGGGTGGCTGAGCGCGCACCGGAATACAGGTAAGGCAGGTAGGTATCTATTGAAACTACTATTAACGATGGTTCGGATAAGAATTTTGAGATAAAATTAGTTTTTGAAAATTCCTTCAAAAAATCTTACAAAAATTGCTAAGTCGATATACGAAAATATTTTTTCACGTTATTGTCAATTTTTATTAGTCAAACCGTTGTACGGAACCTATTTAAGATTGATTTGGCTGAAAACAGCTTCAAAATGCGTCACCTGGATGCAAAGTTATAACGATTTGATAAAATTATTGTCTAGCTAAGGTGGATTTCGTATATATGTGATTATACTTGTTATGGAATTTTTTGAAGTTCTATATTCGCCAGACGCACGTGCGAGGTGTCAAAAGACGCGTCTCCGCGCGGGCTAGCGAGCTATGAAATCACTGAAACTATATGCGATACAAAAATTTTGAGTTTTGGTCAAAAAACTGGTTTTTTGACTGAAAAATATGAAAAAACCTGGAATAACCACTACCAAACAGGACTCGGGGTGGCTGAGCGCGCACCGGAATACAGGTAAGGCAGGTAGGTATCTATTGAAACTACTATTAACGATGGTTCGGATAAGAATTTTGAGATAAAATTAGTTTTTGAAAATTCCTTCAAAAAATCTCACAAAAATTGCTAAGTCGATATACGAAAATATTTTTTCGCGTTATTGTCAATTTTTATTAGTCAAACAGTTGTACGGAACCTATTTAATATTGATTTGGCTGAAAACAGCTTCAAAATGCGTCACCTGGATGCAAAGTTATAACGATTTGATAAAATTATTGTCTAGCTAAGGTGGATTTCGTATATATGTGATTATACTTGTTATGGAATTTTTTGAAGTTCTATATTCGCCAGACGCACGTGCGAGGTGTCAAAAGACGCGTCTCCGCGCGGGCTAGCGAGCTATGAAATCACTGAAACTATATGCGATACAAAAATTTTGAGTTTTGGTCAAAAAACTGGTTTTTTGACTGAAAAATATGAAAAAACCTGGAATAACCACTACCAAACAGGACTCGGGGTGGCTGAGCGCGCACCGGAATACAGGTAAGGCAGGTAGGTATCTATTGAAACTACTATTAACGATGGTTCGGATAAGAATTTTGAGATAAAATTAGTTTTTGAAAATTCCTTCAAAAAATCTTACAAAAATTGCTAAGTCGATATACGAAAATATTTTTTCACGTTATTGTCAATTTTTATTAGTCAAACCGTTGTACGGAACCTATTTAAGATTGATTTGGCTGAAAACAGCTTCAAAATGCGTCACCTGGATGCAAAGTTATAACGATTTGATAAAATTATTGTCTAGCTAAGGTGGATTTCGTATATATGTGATTATACTTGTTATGGAATTTTTTGAAGTTCTATATTCGCCAGACGCACGTGCGAGGTGTCAAAAGACGCGTCTCCGCGCGGGCTAGCGAGCTATGAAATCACTGAAACTATATGCGATACAAAAATTTTGAGTTTTGGTCAAAAAACTGGTTTTTTGACTGAAAAATATGAAAAAACCTGGAATAACCACTACCAAACAGGACTCGGGGTGGCTGAGCGCGCACCGGAATACAGGTAAGGCAGGTAGGTATCTATTGAAACTACTATTAACGATGGTTCGGATAAGAATTTTGAGATAAAATTAGTTTTTGAAAATTCCTTCAAAAAATCTCACAAAAATTGCTAAGTCGATATACGAAAATATTTTTTCGCGTTATTGTCAATTTTTATTAGTCAAACAGTTGTACGGAACCTATTTAATATTGATTTGGCTGAAAACAGCTTCAAAATGCGTCACCTGGATGCAAAGTTATAACGATTTGATAAAATTATTGTCTAGCTAAGGTGGATTTCGTATATATGTGATTATACTTGTTATGGAATTTTTTGAAGTTCTATATTCGCCAGACGCACGTGCGAGGTGTCAAAAGACGCGTCTCCGCGCGGGCTAGCGAGCTATGAAATCACTGAAACTATATGCGATACAAAAATTTTGAGTTTTGGTCAAAAAACTGGTTTTTTGACTGAAAAATATGAAAAAACCTGGAATAACCACTACCAAACAGGACTCGGGGTGGCTGAGCGCGCACCGGAATACAGGTAAGGCAGGTAGGTATCTATTGAAACTACTATTAACGATGGTTCGGATAAGAATTTTGAGATAAAATTAGTTTTTGAAAATTCCTTCAAAAAATCTTACAAAAATTGCTAAGTCGATATACGAAAATATTTTTTCACGTTATTGTCAATTTTTATTAGTCAAACCGTTGTACGGAACCTATTTAAGATTGATTTGGCTGAAAACAGCTTCAAAATGCGTCACCTGGATGCAAAGTTATAACGATTTGATAAAATTATTGTCTAGCTAAGGTGGATTTCGTATATATGTGATTATACTTGTTATGGAATTTTTTGAAGTTCTATATTCGCCAGACGCACGTGCGAGGTGTCAAAAGACGCGTCTCCGCGCGGGCTAGCGAGCTATGAAATCACTGAAACTATATGCGATACAAAAATTTTGAGTTTTGGTCAAAAAACTGGTTTTTTGACTGAAAAATATGAAAAAACCTGGAATAACCACTACCAAACAGGACTCGGGGTGGCTGAGCGCGCACCGGAATACAGGTAAGGCAGGTAGGTATCTATTGAAACTACTATTAACGATGGTTCGGATAAGAATTTTGAGATAAAATTAGTTTTTGAAAATTCCTTCAAAAAATCTCACAAAAATTGCTAAGTCGATATACGAAAATATTTTTTCGCGTTATTGTCAATTTTTATTAGTCAAACAGTTGTACGGAACCTATTTAATATTGATTTGGCTGAAAACAGCTTCAAAATGCGTCACCTGGATGCAAAGTTATAACGATTTGATAAAATTATTGTCTAGCTAAGGTGGATTTCGTATATATGTGATTATACTTGTTATGGAATTTTTTGAAGTTCTATATTCGCCAGACGCACGTGCGAGGTGTCAAAAGACGCGTCTCCGCGCGGGCTAGCGAGCTATGAAATCACTGAAACTATATGCGATACAAAAATTTTGAGTTTTGGTCAAAAAACTGGTTTTTTGACTGAAAAATATGAAAAAACCTGGAATAACCACTACCAAACAGGACTCGGGGTGGCTGAGCGCGCACCGGAATACAGGTAAGGCAGGTAGGTATCTATTGAAACTACTATTAACGATGGTTCGGATAAGAATTTTGAGATAAAATTAGTTTTTGAAAATTCCTTCAAAAAATCTTACAAAAATTGCTAAGTCGATATACGAAAATATTTTTTCACGTTATTGTCAATTTTTATTAGTCAAACCGTTGTACGGAACCTATTTAAGATTGATTTGGCTGAAAACAGCTTCAAAATGCGTCACCTGGATGCAAAGTTATAACGATTTGATAAAATTATTGTCTAGCTAAGGTGGATTTCGTATATATGTGATTATACTTGTTATGGAATTTTTTGAAGTTCTATATTCGCCAGACGCACGTGCGAGGTGTCAAAAGACGCGTCTCCGCGCGGGCTAGCGAGCTATGAAATCACTGAAACTATATGCGATACAAAAATTTTGAGTTTTGGTCAAAAAACTGGTTTTTTGACTGAAAAATATGAAAAAACCTGGAATAACCACTACCAAACAGGACTCGGGGTGGCTGAGCGCGCACCGGAATACAGGTAAGGCAGGTAGGTATCTATTGAAACTACTATTAACGATGGTTCGGATAAGAATTTTGAGATAAAATTAGTTTTTGAAAATTCCTTCAAAAAATCTCACAAAAATTGCTAAGTCGATATACGAAAATATTTTTTCGCGTTATTGTCAATTTTTATTAGTCAAACAGTTGTACGGAACCTATTTAATATTGATTTGGCTGAAAACAGCTTCAAAATGCGTCACCTGGATGCAAAGTTATAACGATTTGATAAAATTATTGTCTAGCTAAGGTGGATTTCGTATATATGTGATTATACTTGTTATGGAATTTTTTGAAGTTCTATATTCGCCAGACGCACGTGCGAGGTGTCAAAAGACGCGTCTCCGCGCGGGCTAGCGAGCTATGAAATCACTGAAACTATATGCGATACAAAAATTTTGAGTTTTGGTCAAAAAACTGGTTTTTTGACTGAAAAATATGAAAAAACCTGGAATAACCACTACCAAACAGGACTCGGGGTGGCTGAGCGCGCACCGGAATACAGGTAAGGCAGGTAGGTATCTATTGAAACTACTATTAACGATGGTTCGGATAAGAATTTTGAGATAAAATTAGTTTTTGAAAATTCCTTCAAAAAATCTTACAAAAATTGCTAAGTCGATATACGAAAATATTTTTTCACGTTATTGTCAATTTTTATTAGTCAAACCGTTGTACGGAACCTATTTAAGATTGATTTGGCTGAAAACAGCTTCAAAATGCGTCACCTGGATGCAAAGTTATAACGATTTGATAAAATTATTGTCTAGCTAAGGTGGATTTCGTATATATGTGATTATACTTGTTATGGAATTTTTTGAAGTTCTATATTCGCCAGACGCACGTGCGAGGTGTCAAAAGACGCGTCTCCGCGCGGGCTAGCGAGCTATGAAATCACTGAAACTATATGCGATACAAAAATTTTGAGTTTTGGTCAAAAAACTGGTTTTTTGACTGAAAAATATGAAAAAACCTGGAATAACCACTACCAAACAGGACTCGGGGTGGCTGAGCGCGCACCGGAATACAGGTAAGGCAGGTAGGTATCTATTGAAACTACTATTAACGATGGTTCGGATAAGAATTTTGAGATAAAATTAGTTTTTGAAAATTCCTTCAAAAAATCTCACAAAAATTGCTAAGTCGATATACGAAAATATTTTTTCGCGTTATTGTCAATTTTTATTAGTCAAACAGTTGTACGGAACCTATTTAATATTGATTTGGCTGAAAACAGCTTCAAAATGCGTCACCTGGATGCAAAGTTATAACGATTTGATAAAATTATTGTCTAGCTAAGGTGGATTTCGTATACAATGTGGAGATGACGATACAACAATAAATGAAAACACTAGTAATACTAGTTCATAGGAATATTTTGAAACTATCAAATAAATCCTAGAACCGAAATAAAAAAAAAAATATTTTCAAACAAACTAAATAGCATAAAAATGTAAACAAAACAGAACACCATTTTTAAATATTGGTTCACTAACCTGTGAGAAGAGCGGCAACAGCGCGGGGTAATGTATAGGTGGTGCGTCGGGTCGTGGGACCCGCGCCGACGACGTGATTTTTTGTGCCATATTTATTTTTATGAATGCAAAAACAATTACACAGAATCACAAATTATTAACTGAATAGTCACAGTCACCCACGAGTAATTATTAATTACAATCACTGTTTAATCAGTTAATCACTTATCGTATTCAGACTTAGTATCCATTAAATTTTTAAATTTTCAATATGTCCGCCATGAACCCGAACACACAAATTACATCGTCTTAAAAGATTATTTCTTACTCTTGATAAGAGGTCGCCATTAGCGGCCATTTGTTTTAATTTATTAAAAGATATTATAATTCGGCTCCTTAAATCATCAACGGTATCAACGTCTGTTGAATAAACTTCATTTTTGACATGACCCCACAAGAAGAAATCTAATGGCGTGAGGTCCGGTGACCTCGCTGGCCACCGTGTTGGTCCATAACGGCCAATCCACTGTTGTCCAAACATTTGAGACAAACGCTCTCTGGCAGACGTCACTGAATGAGCTGGTGCTCCGTCTAACTGGTACCACATCTGGCTGTGCACGTTTAGCGGAAGATCATCCGTGTAATCTGAAACGGGTCCGTTGAGAAGTTCTAAAAACTTTGCACCATTTAAATTGCCCTCAATAAAAACCGGACCAATTATGGTATTCCTGTGTATGCCAGCCCACACATTGATAGCAAATCTATACTGGTGCGAAGTCTCCCGTACTAGATGCGGATTCTCGCAGCTCCAGTACCGAAGATTCTGTCGGTTCCATAAGCCGTTCCTTGTAAATGTACTTTCATCAGTCCACATCACATTGTACAGGAAGTCGGGGTTATCTAAATGTTTTATTTCTATCCAACGACAGAAGGTTTCTCTTACTGGCTTGTCCCTTTGTAGCAACGCCTGTACTTTTTTGTATTTAAAAGGCTTCCGTTTGTCGCGTTTTAAAACTTTGTGTATGGTTTTATGATTTACACCAAAATTTCGAGCAGCCCTACGTAGACTAGACGTAGGATTGCGTTCAAAATAATTTAAAACTCGTTCGTCTCGGGTCACTGTTACTATTGGAGTAGCACTATCCAAATGCGGGATTAAGGGTACATTTTCCCGTATCCTCTGGACAGCTTGAACGATAATGCGGCCGTCCGTAGGACATACACGGGTGTTCCCATACCTCTCTCGGTATGTTCTTATTGCTAAAGCGGCGTTTTCGTGACATTCCCCATAAATTAAAATCATGTCGGTGTACTCCATGGCTGTGTAACCAAAACGAGGCATTGTTATTACAAAAAAACAAACGATTAGATAACACACAATGACAAGCGTCTAATTTCGCACAATTCACTTAATAATTTAACTACCTAGGTACCTATTGCTACGTTGTATGTGTCCTGTCACTAAATAAAGCGTCTAATTTCGCACAATTCACACTAAGTCGTCTTAAGATAATCACAATTTCATAAAAAAACGAGCGGCGGGCGGGCGGGCGCTTCAAAGGCAGCGAAACCGGAACACCTGCGCTTGCGATCCGAAACAATGACGCGTACGACGTCATAGGATCACGGCGACACACTGACCTACACCAATTTTTGCAGGTTTCGGCAAGAAAGCGAAGTAGAAATAAACAAACTATCTAATCTATCCCTTTCGCACATACTTAATTTACGATTGACATGAGTGCGTAACAAGTAGTAATAACTTCCGCATGCATTATTTTCATATCTAATTTTCTTCACACGCTTTATGACTCTTATGGCTCAGAGATAAGGTATTATATGCATTAATTCTCATCGGGAAGTAAAATTTAAGAACAATTTTGGCGAAGGTTATTGAAGTAGCGAGCTGGCAACATGTTTTGTTTACACCGATACTACCGTTGCAGATTATTGCCGAAGTCGTTAACCTGTCGGCGCTGGCTTATTGTTAGATACATCATGTAGAAAATCTTAAAAATGTAAAATAATGTCCTGTGACTAAACTATTGGATATATTTGATTGAATTTTTGTATGCAGACTGGGAACAGCATTAGGTATACGAAGTTTAATTTATTGTTGTATTGTCGTCTCCACCTTGTATATGTGATTATACTTGTTATGGAATTTTTTGAAGTTCTATATTCGCCAGACGCACGTGCGAGGTGTCAAAAGACGCGTCTCCGCGCGGGCTAGCGAGCTATGAAATCACTGAAACTATATGCGATACAAAAATTTTGAGTTTTGGTCAAAAAACTGGTTTTTTGACTGAAAAATATGAAAAAACCTGGAATAACCACTACCAAACAGGACTCGGGGTGGCTGAGCGCGCACCGGAATACAGGTAAGGCAGGTAGGTATCTATTGAAACTACTATTAACGATGGTTCGGATAAGAATTTTGAGATAAAATTAGTTTTTGAAAATTCCTTCAAAAAATCTTACAAAAATTGCTAAGTCGATATACGAAAATATTTTTTCACGTTTTTGTCAATTTTTATTAGTCAAACAGTTGTACGGAACCTATTTAATATTGATTTGGCTGAAAACAGCTTCAAAATGCGTCACCTGGATGCAAAGTTATAATCGGTTAGGTTAGGTAGGTTAGGTTAGGTTAGGTTAGGTTCTCAGGAGTAGGCAGTGACCTATCGCTGCCGGCCGTGGTCGAGTCGATGGCCGGCAGCGAGGAGTCCTGGGACGCGGTGGTATCCTTCTGCGAAACAGTCGTGTCGCAGAAGGAGGCTGCGGAAAGGGAGCGGGAGGTCTCGTCCGCTCACCCGGCCCGCAGCAGGCGCACCGGGCGTCGGCAGAGGGCAGATAATGCCCTCTTCCGGCCCCCCTAAATGGGTCCAGGGACGGCGGACTCGGGGACGTCCGCCGCCCCCTATCACACTGGACCCGAGGTGGCGGCGCGTAGTGTTCCACGCGCGCCCCTTTGAGACGTCGCGGGGGGGTCTAACACCTCACCCCCCCGCAGACTTGAGGTGGCCCGCAGAGGCGGGCCGGCACTAGCCGGGGATCACGGAAGTAATACTAGCTCCCAAGATCCCCGGTGCAAGTGTGGGAAGGGAACACCGGGGTGGTTTTTAGTCAGTAAGAGTCTGACAGACCCCTCCGCCCACCCCAGGGCGGAGGACATCCATGAGGATTTTCCACCCCGGCAACAAAAAAAAAAAAAAAAAAAAAAAAAAAAAAAAGGTTAGGTTAGGTTAGGTTAGGTTAGGTTAGGTTAGGTTAGGTTAGGTTAGGTTAGGTTAGGTTTTTTTTTTTTTTTTTTTTTTTTTTTTTTTTTTTTTTTTTTTTTTTTTTGGCAGGAGTGGGAAATCCTCATGGACGCCCAGACTGCCCCAAAAATGAGCCAGTGTGGGCAGTGCCGGACTCTTACCGGCTAAAACCACACTCCTGCCCTGCCAAATGTACCTCTGACTTGATCAGAGTTCTTATGTATCTTAATTGTCTTGTTGCTCACTTAAATTTCTGTCAATTTATTTAGTTTAAAATCCAATCTTATTTCTATTACATTTATTGTTATTACATCTATTTACATCCATTATCACTTTCACTTAGGTATCTTACATTGTTATCCTTTTATCTATTAAAGCATTTTCATTTTCTTCATGCCTAAATCCATACAAATATAGCAATTATATCATTATATTATATATTCATTATTATTATATATTATTATCGTTATTATTAATTATGTCATTATATCATTATTATTATATATTATTTTTATTATTATTGAGTTCCTTAATTCTATCACAGTTTTTTATCACAGCTTCGGACATTTTCAACTATATGTGTTATGCTACTGTTATATATTATATACAAATATGAATACTAAGCATAATTTTGTTTACTTATTCCTACTAATTGCCTTATTAGCTAGTTTCATACAGAACTCAATAAACTTAGCACTAGTTCCCTTATCTGTTATTAATGCATGTAGACTTTCTTTCGTTATTTCTGTGCCCAGTTCCTGTTCGATCTCATACCTCTCCGGGCAGTACGCGGGGCAGTCTGTTAGTATGTGTACCACCGTTTCCTGTCTGTCCGGGTCACATATGCACGATGGGCTTCCCTTACACTTAAACCTGTGCAGGTATTCAGAAAACCCACCGTGCCCTGTTAGTAATTGTGTCAATGTCCCTGTCGGTTTGAGGTTTTTTATATGTGGAAATGCTTGGATTGCGTCAGGGAAAAACAACTTAGTTACGCCGGCTGTGTCCTCGGATATGTATCTCCGATTCCATTCGTCAAGCGTGTCTAAACGGATCTGCCGCTTGACGAATGAAATCGGGCATTGGTCGTAGTCTGGCCTTGTTTTGCTTTTAAGGGCGGCGTCCTTTGCAAGCTGGTCCGCTCTCTCGTTACCCTCTAGTCCTGCGTGGGCTTTGATCCAAAAAAGTTCAACTTTTTTGGATTGATCCTTGCACTGTCGCAGATTTTCCCGGATTTCGACTGAGAGGGGATGGAGAGAGCGGTGATTAGCGACGGTTTCTAGTGACGATCTGGAGTCGCTGTAGATGCCGAAACTATTCTCTCGACTACGCAAAATTTCCCTTGTGGCCTTACATATAGCCAAAAGTTCTGCCTGGTAGACGGTACAGTGGGGTGACAGCTTGAATTTCTGGCTTTTGGTTTCAGCATCATTGCTCCAGTGAGACAATGATGCCCCGACCTTGCCCTCGATCTTGCTGCCGTCCGTGTATATCCGCACTGCTTGAGTGCAGTGGTTGTTAGCTTGATCCTGGTCTGCCAGGCATATGAACTGCAGGCTTATATGTTTGGCTGGGTGGGGGACATTGTTAAACGCAGTACGTCGCTCAATCTCCTTGTCTCCTAGCGCTGGCCGGGGTACCCCCCTCTTCACCTCATATAGGGCCGCTGCCTCTTTTATTCGAAGGTCAAGGGGTAGTATCCCAGCCAGCACCAGCGCCGAGTTCAAGGAGACTGTGCGATAGGATTTGCACAGTTTCTGCGCAAATCCCCTTTGGACTGCGTTCAATTGTTTGCGTATCTTCAACTTCTCAACCGCTGGTGCCCACGCACTTGCCGCATACAGGATTGTTGGTTCAACTACTGCCGTGTAGATGGTACGAATGATATCCGGATTGAGTCCCCAGCTGATCCTGGCTGACCTAGACAACTGCTTGTAAAAGTTTAATGCCTTTTTGCAAACATTAGATGCATGGGCATTAAAAGTCAGCTTGTTGTCTATAGTCAGTCCCAGGGTTTTGATCTCCTGCGACATGCCAATGTCGACCCCGCCCATGCTCAGCAGTGGGGTGTCATACTTGAGTTTCCGCGTAACGACCATTGCATTCGTCTTGTGTGGTGCGAATTTTAACTTATTACTGACTCCCCACTGGTGAACATACTCGAGAGCGCCATTTGCACGTCGCTGGACCTCCAACGCGGAGTCACCATCGAATACCAAAACTACGTCATCAGCGAATGCTTGGCAATAGTCTCCCCTTTGTACCAGGCCTTTAAGTAGGGGGTCGAGTAAGAGGTTCCAAAGAATCGGACCCCCTATCGATCCCTGCACGCAACCTTTATTGGTTTCCCTGGTTACCTCCTGTCCAGCATATCTTAACCTAACCCTTCTGTGTTCCAGGTAGCTGTCCACAACTCTCCTCAGGTTTACCGGGCATTTTGCTTCCGCCAGCCTGGTTCTTATGGCCGGCCACCATGCGCTGTCAAAGGCTCCCTCTATGTCCAGCGATATCATGACAATCAATTTTTTGTCTTTTAGTTTTCCTCGTATGAATTCTAGCAGGTCATAGAGGGAGTCTTCGGTGCTTTTTTGTGGCATAAACCCATACTGGCGTGTGCTGAGTCCGGGTATGATGTGCCATTTCACTCTGCCTATCAACATTTTTTCCAGGACTTTCCCCATCACTGGCAACAGTCCTATTGGCCTATATGATTTAGGAGCTGTATAGCTCTCTTTCCCGGGTTTCCTCAGGATTACTACTGTAGCTTCCTTCCAGATCCTCGGGAAGTAGCCCAGCTCTAGGCACTTGTTTGCCAGTGATAGGAAGAGCTCCGGATCATAGTAAACAGATTGCTGACAGATATCGGCCGTAAGGCCATCTTTCCCCGGGGCTTTTTTGGGGTTGAAGCTACTCATAGTGGAGGTCAGCTCTTCCTGAGTAAACGGAGGGTCATGTTCTTCTTCATCATGGCCCCTCACGTTTAGTTTTTCAGCTACCATCCTACTAATCCTCTGCTCCTCATTATCTTCTTCCCTCCTATCCTCCGGGTAGAAAGTTTCCGCCAGCAATGTGGCAGATTCGAGGCGGTTTAAAACTTTCCCTTCCTTGGTCAGGGGCAGGTCCTCTTGTCTTTTCATAGTCCTGCCTATGACTCTATAAATGCCCTCCCAGAGTCCCTCTTTGTCCTGTTTCCCACAGAAGCTTTTCCAGCTTTCTGTTTGGGCCATTTTTTCTGCTTCCTCATATTTTTCTTTTATTTGCAGGTACTCTCCTACAACTTTTGCCCTCCGGATCGGCGCTGCACAGCGGATTCTGCGCTTCCTAGTGGCGACCGCCTTTTTTAGCATGTCGAGCTCATCAGACCACCAAGGTAATTTAATTTTGCTATTTGGCTTTAATTTAGGTATACTAAGGTTACATGCTTCTACTATTACGTTAATATATGATTCTATTTTAAATTCTAATTCGGTTTTAATATTTATTTTATCAAATTCTATTTTACTTATCTTATTTTCTTCTAGCAACTGGCCTAGTTTCCCACGAAACTGGTTCCAGTTCACTTTTTTACTATTAAATATTCTTGTAGTTCTAGTTATATCTAAGCCCTTTGCTCTTTCCAGTTTAATTTTAAAAATAATGGCATTGTGGTCTGAGCTCGTCATGCCTTCGTCCACTCTCCAGTCCTCGATCAGGTCGAGTAGATCCGCCGTACACGCCGTGACGTCCACAAAGCTGGTATACAGTGTGGTTCCCCTCACAGTGTGGAACGTGGGAGTGTCGCCCGTGTTGAGTACCTGTAATCCCATCTCTTCTAGGGCTCCGGCCATGTCGATCCCTCTTCGATCGATTTTGCTGCTACCCCACCAGGAGTTTTTGGCGTTTGCGTCTCCACCCATGATGACTCTCCGTCCAAAACTCCTCTCTATCTTGATGAGCTGCTCCAGGTATGGCTCTATCAGTGCTGGTTTCGGTTCTAGGTAGAATGAGACCACCACGATCTCCCAGGCGCTTGTCCTCATCTTCACCACTGTGACGTTGGGCGTGGTGAAGTTTGGACACTGGATGACGTCTATATCGCCATCAAAGACTACGATTGCAGACTTGATGACGCCGTCTCCATCGCCGGTATGCTGGTATATTCTAGCACCGTGGTAGTCTTTCATTCTACCCAAACTTCCGATGTACGGCTCCTGAAGCAATGCAAAGGCCACCCCCTTTTTGTGAGCCTCAAGCATAATTTCGTTCGTGGCCAAAGCCTTTCTTCGCAAATTTGCTTGTGCCACGAGGTATGGCCTTTTTTGGGAGACAGAGTTTTCG
Organism: Tiliacea citrago; assembly: GCA_963921375.1. NCBI lineage: Eukaryota > Metazoa > Arthropoda > Insecta > Lepidoptera > Noctuidae > Tiliacea > Tiliacea citrago. Next base: position 29,556,060 of record OY992783.1, read on the forward strand.
CCGGAGACCACCTTAGCAATATGCTACCTTCGATCTCGCAATCGCATCCCATTTTACCCTGATAGGGCACTCCTGGCTAAACGCATTGTGGTCCATCTTGGCTAACTTTGAACGCACACAGTTGCAGCAAGACGGAGCCGCGCCCCCACGCCAGTCGGGGCACTCTGCCTTCATGTGGGGTCCCCCGCAATGACTGCACTTTGCCTGGGTCTCCTGGCAAAAACGCCTGCCATGACCATAGCCCAGGCAAAGCGAGCACTGAACGATCGGAGATTTGTCGGCCACTCTTATCCTCTGAAGGTCAATGAGGACCGACTCGGCATCTGTCAGTCTCTGCCATATTTTGGGGGACACCCTCATCACGACGTGACTTGTGTGGGGGTTCCTGGTGCGTTGTTTATATGCTATTTGTATTCTGTCTTCTAGCTCATCCAAGTTCGTAAACATTCTTTTGTTTTGAATTTTCAACGCACCAAGGATATCTTCGTCACTATTGCAACTGAGCACGTCCTTTAGGATAACGAGGGGGTCTCTGTTTTGGATGTTTTCTACTATGAGACTTTCGCCGGACTCTTTAATTCTATTTTTAACACGCTCTCTTTCCTCATCGGTTTTACAGCCTACTATTATTTTACGATCTTTGGCTTTCCTAATTTTCTCAACCACGAATCCTCCCTCTTTGGCATTAACAGCTTTCCTAATTTTATTCATGACCTCTTCTCCTGTTTCTTGGTCATCATTCGCGGTTACTATAAAGGAGTGTAGGGCGGTCTGCGTCGGGAGCCGGTTACCAATAGGGGGCGCAGCTACACCGGCGTAAGACCGTTTTTCCATACTTTCTATCTGCTCCTTTAGCTGTCCCATGCTTTCGGTGTTCTCTTTAATGAGATCAGCATGCTCCTTCAGTTTTTCGATGAGGTCCACAATCTCTTTATTTTCTTCTTCCTTTCTTTCTGTTTCTCCGCTCTGCACTACCTTCGGTTCGTTCACAGAGTGAACGTCTTTTGATCCTTTGCACTTATCTTTATCAGCCTCTGCCTCCTTAACGAGCTGAAAGAGTCTTTCCAATGCCCGGGTGACCTCCGTCTTAATTTCCGTCTTCGTATTTCGGGAGTTGCCCAAATGCATTTTCCCTTTTATGAGACAGGCACGAGCTTCTTGGGTCCTGTTTGAAAATTTCTGGGTTATTTCTGACTCTCCAGGGACACCTCCCTCTGGCTCCGTCGGTGGTCTCTGGGCAACCTTTACAGCGTCTTGTGTAATTGTGAGCTTTCCTGGTAATTTTTTTGGCTCTGCCGAACATGAAGACGAAGACGAAGATGAAGACGGGGCCTCCTTGGGAGCGGTCTGAGGCTTTTTCAGAACTTGAGTCTCTGAATTCCCAGCCTCCCACTCTCCAATGCTTTTCCGGACTACCGAGGAGATTTTCAGTACTAGGTTCGGTGGTGTGCTTTTTATAAAAGTCTTGTTTGCCACCGTCGGCGGTTTGACACCGTCGGCGGGGTCCTCATTGGCCGTATTATCCTTTGATGGTGTCCTAAACATGTTTATATTGTCCGAGGGGTGCCTTAAATATCTTGAGTATAAATTTGTATAAGTTGTAAAATCGAGTAAAACTAAATACGAGTAAAGAAATTGAAATTATAAAATAAAATTGTAAAGATAAATCAAAATACAATGTAAGTAGATGTCAGTAAGTTTAATTTATATCAATAGCTAGGAATTATTAAATAATTCCAGTCCAGCCCTAAAAATTAGGACTTAGTTAAGTCAATAAGATAATCAGTAAAATGTTTGTTGTGACTAGGTGACGATAGTTTACCCTTACAACCGCCGATCTTGTTAAATCCAATTGTAGAAAGGTATAAATAAATGTACAGGAGTTAAATTTTTTAAATTACTTTTTTGCAAAATTCAAAAGTTTACCTGGCCAGTGACAACAGGGCGGGTGGGCGGGCAATTTTTTGAAGTTCTATATTCGCCAGACGCACGTGCGAGGTGTCAAAAGACGCGTCTCCGCGCGGGCTAGCGAGCTATGAAATTACTAGAAATATATGCAATACAAAAATTTTGAGTTTTGGTCAAAGAACTGGTTTTTTGACTGAAAAATGTGAAAAAACCTGGAATAAACACTACCAAACAGGACTCGGGGTGGCTGAGCGCGCACCGGAATACAGGTAAGGCAGGTAGGTATCTATTGAAACTACTATTAACGATGGTTCGGATAAGAATTTTGAGATAAAATTAGTTTTTGAAAATTCCTTCAAAAAATCTCACAAAAATTGCTAAGTCGATATACGAAAATATTTTTTCGCGTTTTTGTCAATTTTTATTAGTCAAACAGTTGTACGGAACCTATTTAATATTGATTTGGCTGAAAACAGCTTCAAAATGCGTCACCTGGATGCAAAGTTATAATGATTTGATAAAATTTTTGTCTAGCTAAGGTGGATTTCGTATATATATGAAATTACTTGTTATGGAATTTTTTGAAGTTCTATATTCGCCAGACGCACGTGCGAGGTGTCAAAAGACGCGTCTCCGCGCGGGCTAGCGAGCTATGAAATTACTAGAAATATATGCAATACAAAAATTTTGAGTTTTGGTCAAAGAACTGGTTTTTTGACTGAAAAATGTGAAAAAACCTGGAATAAACACTACCAAACAGGACTCGGGGTGGCTGAGCGCGCACCGGAATACAGGTAAGGCAGGTAGGTATCTATTGAAACTACTATTAACGATGGTTCGGATAAGAATTTTGAGATAAAATTAGTTTTTGAAAATTCCTTCAAAAAATCTCACAAAAATTGCTAAGTCGATATACGAAAATATTTTTTCGCGTTTTTGTCAATTTTTATTAGTCAAACAGTTGTACGGAACCTATTTAATATTGATTTGGCTGAAAACAGCTTCAAAATGCGTCACCTGGATGCAAAGTTATAATGATTTGATAAAATTTTTGTCTAGCTAAGGTGGATTTCGTATATATATGAAATTACTTGTTATGGAATTTTTTGAAGTTCTATATTCGCCAGACGCACGTGCGAGGTGTCAAAAGACGCGTCTCCGCGCGGGCTAGCGAGCTATGAAATTACTAGAAATATATGCAATACAAAAATTTTGAGTTTTGGTCAAAGAACTGGTTTTTTGACTGAAAAATGTGAAAAAACCTGGAATAAACACTACCAAACAGGACTCGGGGTGGCTGAGCGCGCACCGGAATACAGGTAAGGCAGGTAGGTATCTATTGAAACTACTATTAACGATGGTTCGGATAAGAATTTTGAGATAAAATTAGTTTTTGAAAATTCCTTCAAAAAATCTCACAAAAATTGCTAAGTCGATATACGAAAATATTTTTTCGCGTTTTTGTCAATTTTTATTAGTCAAACAGTTGTACGGAACCTATTTAATATTGATTTGGCTGAAAACAGCTTCAAAATGCGTCACCTGGATGCAAAGTTATAATGATTTGATAAAATTTTTGTCTAGCTAAGGTGGATTTCGTATATATATGAAATTACTTGTTATGGAATTTTTTGAAGTTCTATATTCGCCAGACGCACGTGCGAGGTGTCAAAAGACGCGTCTCCGCGCGGGCTAGCGAGCTATGAAATTACTAGAAATATATGCAATACAAAAATTTTGAGTTTTGGTCAAAGAACTGGTTTTTTGACTGAAAAATGTGAAAAAACCTGGAATAAACACTACCAAACAGGACTCGGGGTGGCTGAGCGCGCACCGGAATACAGGTAAGGCAGGTAGGTATCTATTGAAACTACTATTAACGATGGTTCGGATAAGAATTTTGAGATAAAATTAGTTTTTGAAAATTCCTTCAAAAAATCTCACAAAAATTGCTAAGTCGATATACGAAAATATTTTTTCGCGTTTTTGTCAATTTTTATTAGTCAAACAGTTGTACGGAACCTATTTAATATTGATTTGGCTGAAAACAGCTTCAAAATGCGTCACCTGGATGCAAAGTTATAATGATTTGATAAAATTTTTGTCTAGCTAAGGTGGATTTCGTATATATATGAAATTACTTGTTATGGAATTTTTTGAAGTTCTATATTCGCCAGACGCACGTGCGAGGTGTCAAAAGACGCGTCTCCGCGCGGGCTAGCGAGCTATGAAATTACTAGAAATATATGCAATACAAAAATTTTGAGTTTTGGTCAAAGAACTGGTTTTTTGACTGAAAAATGTGAAAAAACCTGGAATAAACACTACCAAACAGGACTCGGGGTGGCTGAGCGCGCACCGGAATACAGGTAAGGCAGGTAGGTATCTATTGAAACTACTATTAACGATGGTTCGGATAAGAATTTTGAGATAAAATTAGTTTTTGAAAATTCCTTCAAAAAATCTCACAAAAATTGCTAAGTCGATATACGAAAATATTTTTTCGCGTTTTTGTCAATTTTTATTAGTCAAACAGTTGTACGGAACCTATTTAATATTGATTTGGCTGAAAACAGCTTCAAAATGCGTCACCTGGATGCAAAGTTATAATGATTTGATAAAATTTTTGTCTAGCTAAGGTGGATTTCGTATATATATGAAATTACTTGTTATGGAATTTTTTGAAGTTCTATATTCGCCAGACGCACGTGCGAGGTGTCAAAAGACGCGTCTCCGCGCGGGCTAGCGAGCTATGAAATTACTAGAAATATATGCAATACAAAAATTTTGAGTTTTGGTCAAAGAACTGGTTTTTTGACTGAAAAATGTGAAAAAACCTGGAATAAACACTACCAAACAGGACTCGGGGTGGCTGAGCGCGCACCGGAATACAGGTAAGGCAGGTAGGTATCTATTGAAACTACTATTAACGATGGTTCGGATAAGAATTTTGAGATAAAATTAGTTTTTGAAAATTCCTTCAAAAAATCTCACAAAAATTGCTAAGTCGATATACGAAAATATTTTTTCGCGTTTTTGTCAATTTTTATTAGTCAAACAGTTGTACGGAACCTATTTAATATTGATTTGGCTGAAAACAGCTTCAAAATGCGTCACCTGGATGCAAAGTTATAATGATTTGATAAAATTTTTGTCTAGCTAAGGTGGATTTCGTATATATATGAAATTACTTGTTATGGAATTTTTTGAAGTTCTATATTCGCCAGACGCACGTGCGAGGTGTCAAAAGACGCGTCTCCGCGCGGGCTAGCGAGCTATGAAATTACTAGAAATATATGCAATACAAAAATTTTGAGTTTTGGTCAAAGAACTGGTTTTTTGACTGAAAAATGTGAAAAAACCTGGAATAAACACTACCAAACAGGACTCGGGGTGGCTGAGCGCGCACCGGAATACAGGTAAGGCAGGTAGGTATCTATTGAAACTACTATTAACGATGGTTCGGATAAGAATTTTGAGATAAAATTAGTTTTTGAAAATTCCTTCAAAAAATCTCACAAAAATTGCTAAGTCGATATACGAAAATATTTTTTCGCGTTTTTGTCAATTTTTATTAGTCAAACAGTTGTACGGAACCTATTTAATATTGATTTGGCTGAAAACAGCTTCAAAATGCGTCACCTGGATGCAAAGTTATAATGATTTGATAAAATTTTTGTCTAGCTAAGGTGGATTTCGTATATATATGAAATTACTTGTTATGGAATTTTTTGAAGTTCTATATTCGCCAGACGCACGTGCGAGGTGTCAAAAGACGCGTCTCCGCGCGGGCTAGCGAGCTATGAAATTACTAGAAATATATGCAATACAAAAATTTTGAGTTTTGGTCAAAGAACTGGTTTTTTGACTGAAAAATGTGAAAAAACCTGGAATAAACACTACCAAACAGGACTCGGGGTGGCTGAGCGCGCACCGGAATACAGGTAAGGCAGGTAGGTATCTATTGAAACTACTATTAACGATGGTTCGGATAAGAATTTTGAGATAAAATTAGTTTTTGAAAATTCCTTCAAAAAATCTCACAAAAATTGCTAAGTCGATATACGAAAATATTTTTTCGCGTTTTTGTCAATTTTTATTAGTCAAACAGTTGTACGGAACCTATTTAATATTGATTTGGCTGAAAACAGCTTCAAAATGCGTCACCTGGATGCAAAGTTATAATGATTTGATAAAATTTTTGTCTAGCTAAGGTGGATTTCGTATATATATGAAATTACTTGTTATGGAATTTTTTGAAGTTCTATATTCGCCAGACGCACGTGCGAGGTGTCAAAAGACGCGTCTCCGCGCGGGCTAGCGAGCTATGAAATTACTAGAAATATATGCAATACAAAAATTTTGAGTTTTGGTCAAAGAACTGGTTTTTTGACTGAAAAATGTGAAAAAACCTGGAATAAACACTACCAAACAGGACTCGGGGTGGCTGAGCGCGCACCGGAATACAGGTAAGGCAGGTAGGTATCTATTGAAACTACTATTAACGATGGTTCGGATAAGAATTTTGAGATAAAATTAGTTTTTGAAAATTCCTTCAAAAAATCTCACAAAAATTGCTAAGTCGATATACGAAAATATTTTTTCGCGTTTTTGTCAATTTTTATTAGTCAAACAGTTGTACGGAACCTATTTAATATTGATTTGGCTGAAAACAGCTTCAAAATGCGTCACCTGGATGCAAAGTTATAATGATTTGATAAAATTTTTGTCTAGCTAAGGTGGATTTCGTATATATATGAAATTACTTGTTATGGAATTTTTTGAAGTTCTATATTCGCCAGACGCACGTGCGAGGTGTCAAAAGACGCGTCTCCGCGCGGGCTAGCGAGCTATGAAATTACTAGAAATATATGCAATACAAAAATTTTGAGTTTTGGTCAAAGAACTGGTTTTTTGACTGAAAAATGTGAAAAAACCTGGAATAAACACTACCAAACAGGACTCGGGGTGGCTGAGCGCGCACCGGAATACAGGTAAGGCAGGTAGGTATCTATTGAAACTACTATTAACGATGGTTCGGATAAGAATTTTGAGATAAAATTAGTTTTTGAAAATTCCTTCAAAAAATCTCACAAAAATTGCTAAGTCGATATACGAAAATATTTTTTCGCGTTTTTGTCAATTTTTATTAGTCAAACAGTTGTACGGAACCTATTTAATATTGATTTGGCTGAAAACAGCTTCAAAATGCGTCACCTGGATGCAAAGTTATAATGATTTGATAAAATTTTTGTCTAGCTAAGGTGGATTTCGTATATATATGAAATTACTTGTTATGGAATTTTTTGAAGTTCTATATTCGCCAGACGCACGTGCGAGGTGTCAAAAGACGCGTCTCCGCGCGGGCTAGCGAGCTATGAAATTACTAGAAATATATGCAATACAAAAATTTTGAGTTTTGGTCAAAGAACTGGTTTTTTGACTGAAAAATGTGAAAAAACCTGGAATAAACACTACCAAACAGGACTCGGGGTGGCTGAGCGCGCACCGGAATACAGGTAAGGCAGGTAGGTATCTATTGAAACTACTATTAACGATGGTTCGGATAAGAATTTTGAGATAAAATTAGTTTTTGAAAATTCCTTCAAAAAATCTCACAAAAATTGCTAAGTCGATATACGAAAATATTTTTTCGCGTTTTTGTCAATTTTTATTAGTCAAACAGTTGTACGGAACCTATTTAATATTGATTTGGCTGAAAACAGCTTCAAAATGCGTCACCTGGATGCAAAGTTATAATGATTTGATAAAATTTTTGTCTAGCTAAGGTGGATTTCGTATATATATGAAATTACTTGTTATGGAATTTTTTGAAGTTCTATATTCGCCAGACGCACGTGCGAGGTGTCAAAAGACGCGTCTCCGCGCGGGCTAGCGAGCTATGAAATTACTAGAAATATATGCAATACAAAAATTTTGAGTTTTGGTCAAAGAACTGGTTTTTTGACTGAAAAATGTGAAAAAACCTGGAATAAACACTACCAAACAGGACTCGGGGTGGCTGAGCGCGCACCGGAATACAGGTAAGGCAGGTAGGTATCTATTGAAACTACTATTAACGATGGTTCGGATAAGAATTTTGAGATAAAATTAGTTTTTGAAAATTCCTTCAAAAAATCTCACAAAAATTGCTAAGTCGATATACGAAAATATTTTTTCGCGTTTTTGTCAATTTTTATTAGTCAAACAGTTGTACGGAACCTATTTAATATTGATTTGGCTGAAAACAGCTTCAAAATGCGTCACCTGGATGCAAAGTTATAATGATTTGATAAAATTTTTGTCTAGCTAAGGTGGATTTCGTATATATATGAAATTACTTGTTATGGAATTTTTTGAAGTTCTATATTCGCCAGACGCACGTGCGAGGTGTCAAAAGACGCGTCTCCGCGCGGGCTAGCGAGCTATGAAATTACTAGAAATATATGCAATACAAAAATTTTGAGTTTTGGTCAAAGAACTGGTTTTTTGACTGAAAAATGTGAAAAAACCTGGAATAAACACTACCAAACAGGACTCGGGGTGGCTGAGCGCGCACCGGAATACAGGTAAGGCAGGTAGGTATCTATTGAAACTACTATTAACGATGGTTCGGATAAGAATTTTGAGATAAAATTAGTTTTTGAAAATTCCTTCAAAAAATCTCACAAAAATTGCTAAGTCGATATACGAAAATATTTTTTCGCGTTTTTGTCAATTTTTATTAGTCAAACAGTTGTACGGAACCTATTTAATATTGATTTGGCTGAAAACAGCTTCAAAATGCGTCACCTGGATGCAAAGTTATAATGATTTGATAAAATTTTTGTCTAGCTAAGGTGGATTTCGTATATATATGAAATTACTTGTTATGGAATTTTTTGAAGTTCTATATTCGCCAGACGCACGTGCGAGGTGTCAAAAGACGCGTCTCCGCGCGGGCTAGCGAGCTATGAAATTACTAGAAATATATGCAATACAAAAATTTTGAGTTTTGGTCAAAGAACTGGTTTTTTGACTGAAAAATGTGAAAAAACCTGGAATAAACACTACCAAACAGGACTCGGGGTGGCTGAGCGCGCACCGGAATACAGGTAAGGCAGGTAGGTATCTATTGAAACTACTATTAACGATGGTTCGGATAAGAATTTTGAGATAAAATTAGTTTTTGAAAATTCCTTCAAAAAATCTCACAAAAATTGCTAAGTCGATATACGAAAATATTTTTTCGCGTTTTTGTCAATTTTTATTAGTCAAACAGTTGTACGGAACCTATTTAATATTGATTTGGCTGAAAACAGCTTCAAAATGCGTCACCTGGATGCAAAGTTATAATGATTTGATAAAATTTTTGTCTAGCTAAGGTGGATTTCGTATATATATGAAATTACTTGTTATGGAATTTTTTGAAGTTCTATATTCGCCAGACGCACGTGCGAGGTGTCAAAAGACGCGTCTCCGCGCGGGCTAGCGAGCTATGAAATTACTAGAAATATATGCAATACAAAAATTTTGAGTTTTGGTCAAAGAACTGGTTTTTTGACTGAAAAATGTGAAAAAACCTGGAATAAACACTACCAAACAGGACTCGGGGTGGCTGAGCGCGCACCGGAATACAGGTAAGGCAGGTAGGTATCTATTGAAACTACTATTAACGATGGTTCGGATAAGAATTTTGAGATAAAATTAGTTTTTGAAAATTCCTTCAAAAAATCTCACAAAAATTGCTAAGTCGATATACGAAAATATTTTTTCGCGTTTTTGTCAATTTTTATTAGTCAAACAGTTGTACGGAACCTATTTAATATTGATTTGGCTGAAAACAGCTTCAAAATGCGTCACCTGGATGCAAAGTTATAATGATTTGATAAAATTTTTGTCTAGCTAAGGTGGATTTCGTATATATATGAAATTACTTGTTATGGAATTTTTTGAAGTTCTATATTCGCCAGACGCACGTGCGAGGTGTCAAAAGACGCGTCTCCGCGCGGGCTAGCGAGCTATGAAATTACTAGAAATATATGCAATACAAAAATTTTGAGTTTTGGTCAAAGAACTGGTTTTTTGACTGAAAAATGTGAAAAAACCTGGAATAAACACTACCAAACAGGACTCGGGGTGGCTGAGCGCGCACCGGAATACAGGTAAGGCAGGTAGGTATCTATTGAAACTACTATTAACGATGGTTCGGATAAGAATTTTGAGATAAAATTAGTTTTTGAAAATTCCTTCAAAAAATCTCACAAAAATTGCTAAGTCGATATACGAAAATATTTTTTCGCGTTTTTGTCAATTTTTATTAGTCAAACAGTTGTACGGAACCTATTTAATATTGATTTGGCTGAAAACAGCTTCAAAATGCGTCACCTGGATGCAAAGTTATAATGATTTGATAAAATTTTTGTCTAGCTAAGGTGGATTTCGTATATATATGAAATTACTTGTTATGGAATTTTTTGAAGTTCTATATTCGCCAGACGCACGTGCGAGGTGTCAAAAGACGCGTCTCCGCGCGGGCTAGCGAGCTATGAAATTACTAGAAATATATGCAATACAAAAATTTTGAGTTTTGGTCAAAGAACTGGTTTTTTGACTGAAAAATGTGAAAAAACCTGGAATAAACACTACCAAACAGGACTCGGGGTGGCTGAGCGCGCACCGGAATACAGGTAAGGCAGGTAGGTATCTATTGAAACTACTATTAACGATGGTTCGGATAAGAATTTTGAGATAAAATTAGTTTTTGAAAATTCCTTCAAAAAATCTCACAAAAATTGCTAAGTCGATATACGAAAATATTTTTTCGCGTTTTTGTCAATTTTTATTAGTCAAACAGTTGTACGGAACCTATTTAATATTGATTTGGCTGAAAACAGCTTCAAAATGCGTCACCTGGATGCAAAGTTATAATGATTTGATAAAATTTTTGTCTAGCTAAGGTGGATTTCGTATATATATGAAATTACTTGTTATGGAATTTTTTGAAGTTCTATATTCGCCAGACGCACGTGCGAGGTGTCAAAAGACGCGTCTCCGCGCGGGCTAGCGAGCTATGAAATTACTAGAAATATATGCAATACAAAAATTTTGAGTTTTGGTCAAAGAACTGGTTTTTTGACTGAAAAATGTGAAAAAACCTGGAATAAACACTACCAAACAGGACTCGGGGTGGCTGAGCGCGCACCGGAATACAGGTAAGGCAGGTAGGTATCTATTGAAACTACTATTAACGATGGTTCGGATAAGAATTTTGAGATAAAATTAGTTTTTGAAAATTCCTTCAAAAAATCTCACAAAAATTGCTAAGTCGATATACGAAAATATTTTTTCGCGTTTTTGTCAATTTTTATTAGTCAAACAGTTGTACGGAACCTATTTAATATTGATTTGGCTGAAAACAGCTTCAAAATGCGTCACCTGGATGCAAAGTTATAATGATTTGATAAAATTTTTGTCTAGCTAAGGTGGATTTCGTATATATATGAAATTACTTGTTATGGAATTTTTTGAAGTTCTATATTCGCCAGACGCACGTGCGAGGTGTCAAAAGACGCGTCTCCGCGCGGGCTAGCGAGCTATGAAATTACTAGAAATATATGCAATACAAAAATTTTGAGTTTTGGTCAAAGAACTGGTTTTTTGACTGAAAAATGTGAAAAAACCTGGAATAAACACTACCAAACAGGACTCGGGGTGGCTGAGCGCGCACCGGAATACAGGTAAGGCAGGTAGGTATCTATTGAAACTACTATTAACGATGGTTCGGATAAGAATTTTGAGATAAAATTAGTTTTTGAAAATTCCTTCAAAAAATCTCACAAAAATTGCTAAGTCGATATACGAAAATATTTTTTCGCGTTTTTGTCAATTTTTATTAGTCAAACAGTTGTACGGAACCTATTTAATATTGATTTGGCTGAAAACAGCTTCAAAATGCGTCACCTGGATGCAAAGTTATAATGATTTGATAAAATTTTTGTCTAGCTAAGGTGGATTTCGTATATATATGAAATTACTTGTTATGGAATTTTTTGAAGTTCTATATTCGCCAGACGCACGTGCGAGGTGTCAAAAGACGCGTCTCCGCGCGGGCTAGCGAGCTATGAAATTACTAGAAATATATGCAATACAAAAATTTTGAGTTTTGGTCAAAGAACTGGTTTTTTGACTGAAAAATGTGAAAAAACCTGGAATAAACACTACCAAACAGGACTCGGGGTGGCTGAGCGCGCACCGGAATACAGGTAAGGCAGGTAGGTATCTATTGAAACTACTATTAACGATGGTTCGGATAAGAATTTTGAGATAAAATTAGTTTTTGAAAATTCCTTCAAAAAATCTCACAAAAATTGCTAAGTCGATATACGAAAATATTTTTTCGCGTTTTTGTCAATTTTTATTAGTCAAACAGTTGTACGGAACCTATTTAATATTGATTTGGCTGAAAACAGCTTCAAAATGCGTCACCTGGATGCAAAGTTATAATGATTTGATAAAATTTTTGTCTAGCTAAGGTGGATTTCGTATATATATGAAATTACTTGTTATGGAATTTTTTGAAGTTCTATATTCGCCAGACGCACGTGCGAGGTGTCAAAAGACGCGTCTCCGCGCGGGCTAGCGAGCTATGAAATTACTAGAAATATATGCAATACAAAAATTTTGAGTTTTGGTCAAAGAACTGGTTTTTTGACTGAAAAATGTGAAAAAACCTGGAATAAACACTACCAAACAGGACTCGGGGTGGCTGAGCGCGCACCGGAATACAGGTAAGGCAGGTAGGTATGAAACTACTATTAACGATGGTTCGGATAAGAATTTTGAGATAAAATTAGTTTTGAAAATTCCTTCAAAAAATCTCACAAAAATTGCTAAGTCGATCTAATACCAGGG